>PVJN01023346.1:0-36617 GCA_004026805.1 Lasiurus borealis | reverse complement strand
CCATTTCCTCCTCTGGCCCAATTAATTTGCTAGAGCAGCTCACTGAACTTGGGAAAATAGTTTACTTACCAGATAACCAATACTAATAAAAGGGTAATATGCAAATTGGTTGGGATGCTCTCACAGTAACAACCAAACAGCAGGCTGCATGGGGCAATCAGGCCAGCAGGGAGTTAGTGAGGGACGACCAAACAATTGAACAGCTGGCTGCCTGGGGTGACCAGGCCAATGAGGGTCAGTGAGGGGCGACCAAATGATCGACCAGCAGGCTGTGTAGTACAACCAGGCCAGCAGTGAGGGGCGACCAGGCCAGCAGAGGGGGGCAGTGAGGGGCAACCAGACCAGTGGGGGAGCAGTTGGCAGCAACCAGGCCAGCAGGGGAAGCAGTCAGTGAGAGGAGACCAGGCCGGCAGGGAGGGAACTTGCGGGGACCAGGACAACAGGAGAGGCAGTTAGGGGGCAACCAGGCCAGCAGGGGGGGGGCAGTAAAGGGCAACCAGAGGTGATCAGGCTGGCAGGGAGGACAGTTAGGGGTGATCAGGCAGGTAGGCAGGTGAGCAGTTAGGAGCCAGTGATCCCAGATTGTGAGAGGGATATCCCACAAGGAGTCCCGGATTGGAGAGAGTGCAGGCTGGGCTGAGGGAAGTCCCAACTCCCCCCCACTACACAATTTCGTACACCAGGCCTCTAGTTTATTATAAAAGGTTACTACTCAGGAACAACCAAATGGAAGAAATGCATAGGGCAAGTATGTGGGAAGGGACAAGGGCGTTTTTGTGCCCACTATCCCAGAGCACCACTCTCTCCACACCTCTATGTGGACCAACTCAGAAGCTCCCCGAACCCCATCCTTTTGGGGTTTTATGGAGGCTTTGTTATATAGTTATGATTGATTAAATCATTGGTCATTAGTGATTGATTCAACCTCTAGCCTCTCTCCCTATAGAGAAATTCCAACCCTCTAATCCAGTGGTCTGCAAATGGAGCCTGGAGAGCCACATGCCACTCTGTTGACTAATGAGTTTGCCGATCACTGCTATAATCTGATCAGATCTGTTTCCCTGGCAGCCAACACCCATCCTCAAATTGCCTAGGGGCTTTCCAAAAACTCATTAATATAAACACAGGTGTGATTGGAAGAGGCTTGTTATATGAAGACACTAAAGACACTTATTTCACCTTTGTAGATCTTATCACTTAGGAAATTCCAAGGGTTTTAGGAGCTCTGTGCCATAAATTGACAAAGACCAAATATATATATTGCTTAATACAAATCACAGTAGTATACCTTGCTTAAGTAACAGTTGCTAAAATTATGAGAACCAAAACAATTTTTTCTACCTCTATTAAAATAATGCACTTTAAATATCTATTTTGAGGTTTCGTGGAAAAACCAAGAAGCAAGCCAGCCAACTGTACTGTGGGTTTCTCTTTATTAAAATTTTTACACTCTTAATGTTAAAGTTTGTGTAGGTTTCCTTAGGTTCAGTTTTAAAAGGAGGAAAAAATGGAAAACAAGTTATGAAATACTAATTTAGGTAATGGATGGTGGTTATGAGTCATTATGGTTTATTGTGTAAGTATGTACAGAAGTAGAAGGACTTCTCCTAAAATGACAAGAGTTCCCAAATGTTTAATGAAAAGAATGGTGTGTGTGTTTAATGAAGTCTCTTCTCATGCACTTCCGAATCGCTAAAATGTAAAGCTTGGGTCACATGGGAGTTTCTGGGTAAGTAATTGTATTGGAGACTATGCACTGAGTGGCTAGATTATTATGCGTTCAGAGATCATAATAATATGGCCACTCAGTGTATGTTTTTTGGGTAATTCCATACTAACCTGGTCAGCATTTGCTCATAAGTCTTTCTAGGACCCACCAGATCTAGCCCTGTCCTATTGACTATCAGCTTTATTTTTATAGGTAAAAAAGCAAGGAGCATTTTTCTCATTTCATCTGAGGAAGTTAGCTAGAGACTTAACATTTTGATCTTAAAAAGCACTTTTCTTTTATCTTAATGTCATTAAAGTTTACCACTTGGGTTTCAATTTTAATGTTTCTTATAATCAAAACAAAATGAGTCTTTGGACTATAGCATTTAATATAACTTTTATTCATACTTTAGTGTAATCATGTAAAAAACATAATACTTCTTTAAAATTTGTTATAAAATGGTCATAAGTGGCATAAATGTCATTGTTAGGCCCTGTTAGGTGTAGAAGGAGCAGGTTGCCTTTTTGACTTACTATCTGTTTTCAGCTCCTGTGAGAGATTGTACTTACACTGGTTAAAACTGGAGGTCTGGACTTCCCCAGACTATATAGTTCAAATAGTGATTCGTCACTGAAAAATGAGTACTTTTCACCTGTAGAGTAGGCATAGTAATAGGACATATCTCATACAGTTGTTATTAAATTTTAAATAAAAAATACTTGTAAAACACTTAATATAGTCCTTGGGATATACTCGGTGCTTAATAAATAGTAAATGATAGTATTCTTAATGGATAAAATTTAATGGCCTTAACTTTATTTCTCTTTTGTTAATTACTTCAAAGAAAGACAAACACTACAACTATTTTTTGCATTAATTCTGAAGAAGCTTTAAGAGTGGAGATCTGGACAATTGCAAAGACAGGATTCTTTGGAGATGACTCCTGACAAAGCATTAAGATGATATCTCTAGACCTTCTAATGTCATGTCCCCAGGTGTCTGACTTCATCTCATTGCCTTTCTTGGGGCTACACTAGCTCTCTGGATGATTAAAACTACTTTTCCTGGTTTATATGTATTTTATGCTGATGAATCTCAAATCCATGGTTTCTATCCAGACCTTTATTTATCCTTTGCCCGTCAGACAGATACGTCTGATTGCTTACTATCAGATAACTAGCTTCCCGTGGTGCTAGCCTACAGGTATTTGTAAGTCAGCATGTGTAAAAGTATCTTTTCTACCTTCTTCCTGATACCTCACCTCCACTTTTCATCAATTTCATATTCCTTTGCTTAAAAATATGCTTTTATCGATTTTAGAAAAAGAGGAAGGGAGAGAGAGATAGAAACATTGATGAGAGAAAGAGACATCAGTTGGCTGCCTCCTGCACATTCCCCGCTGGAGTTGAGCCCACAACCTGGGCATGTGTCCTGACCAGGAATCGAACCAGCGAACTCTTGGTTCATACGTTGACACTCACCCACTGAGCCACACCAGCTAGGCTCATCTTCCTTTATTTGTTCCTATTTAATTATTGCCATCCACCCATAACTAGAGAGCATCTAGACTATGTCTCCCTATCATTTACAAAGTCCTCCTGATTTTATCTGTTAAATATTTCTCAAGTCTGTTCCATCTGCTCTGTGTCTTCTATAGCTTCTTGAGGTCTCATCTTCTTCGAACATTTTCATGGCTCTCTTAAAAGAGTTTTCTACCCCCATCTTGATCTTTTTCTTTTTCCATTCATTCTCCACTTTGCTTTCAAACTGATCTAAAGCAAAAATCTAACCATTGTCATTCCTATTACATTCTCTTTTCTTGTAATGTCAAGCCCAAAGGCAAGGTTTGTCAGCCTCTTGTGATCCTCTGACCTCTTCTTATGTACTGCCATTTTTAGGCATAGAACATAGTAGAACCTCAAAACTGCTGAGTTAATGAATACTAAACTCCATCTATACAGATTGAGCCTTGTGGTTCATGGCTCATGTTAGTTTGGTCATCCACTCACACCTTAAAAAAATGGGTAAAAGAAATGGAGGAAAAAATTTGTCCATTCTATCCTGCATACCAGAGGAGACTAATCTTCTCAAAGCCCTATTTTAATTGCATGCCTACCTTTCTTAACATACAATAGCTCTTTTATTAGTTCAAGTCCGAACTCCTCACCCCATCTCACGTATACAAACTAATTTGGGATAGCAATTCTACAGAATCAGCACAGTTAGATCAATTTGCTTAATAGACAGCATGGGCAGAGAGTATGGATTGTGGTTCTTACTTGTAGCAGCATTTTTTTTTAATTTTTAAATTTTTTTTTTTCAGAGAGGAAGGGAGAGGGAGAGAGGAATAGAAACATCAATGATGAGAGAGAATCATTGATTGGCTACCTCCTGCAGGACCCTTACCAGGAGTCGAGTTCAACAGCTGGGCATGTTCCCTGACCAGGAATCAAACTGTGACCTTCTGGTTTATAGGTCTTTGCTCAACCATTGAGTCACACTGGCTGGGGTTGGAGCAGCTTTTTTTGTTTTAAAAAAAAATCATTAATTTTTAGGGAGGGGCGAGGGGAGAGAGAGAGAGAGAAAGGGGAGGGGGGAGAGAGAGAAATAGATTGATTTTTGTTGTTCCACTTATTCATGCATTCATTGGTTGCTTCTTTATGTGCCCTGACTAGGGATGAAACCCACAACCTTGGCTTATAGCTGTGGTTGGCAACTAAATATTGGGTAAAAAGTGCTAGCACAGGGGAAGTACCCCAGGAACCCACATATGGCTCTCGAGCCGCGGTTTGCCGCTCTGTTGACTAATGAGTTTGCCAACCACTGACTTATAGGAGGGAGGCTCTAACCAACTGGGTTACTCTGCCAGGGTAGAGCAGCTTTTAACTTTTCAAATCTAGGCCTTAGCATCAAAGTATATGTTGGTACACCAAACAAAAGCTTTGTATTCATCCAATATTTATTTATTTAAAAATATATTTTATTGATTTTTTTTTTACAGAGAGGTAGGGAGAGGGATAGAGAGTTAAAAACATCGATGAGAGAGAAACATCAATTAGCTGCCTCCTGCACGCCCCCTCCTGGGGATGTGCCCGAAACCAAGGTACATGCCCTTGACTGAAATCGAACTTGGAATCTTTTAGTCCGAAGGTCAACACTCTATCCATTGAGCCAAACCAGTTAGGGCCATCTAATATTTATTGAGTGCCCACCACAGGTTAGGCACTGTATCAGTGGATAGGGCTTTACTGATAACAAAGTCAGCATAACCATAACTTCTGCCTTCATAGAGATTCTGGCCTAATTGTGAAGACAAACAATTATAACCCAGGGTAAAAAGCTCTAGCACAGGGGAAGTGCCCCAGGAACCCACAGCAAGGGCACCTAATCCAGCGGTGGGATCAGAGAAGGCTTCCAAAGACGTCTTGAAACACTGAAGGTGTCTCCCAGGAGCAGAGCGGAGCAGACCAGCACAGGCCAGAGCTGACTGGCACAGAAAGGAGCGGACCAGAGCAGAGTGAAGCGGACCAGTGCAGTGGAAGCAGATCTGTATGGAGCATAGCAGAGCTGTCTATCCGGAGAGTTGCCTGAACCCCAAGGCCACCTCACAACGCTGTATTCCCTGCAGGCTGTATCACAGTGGAGCTGCTTTGCACTGAATATAGCTTCCTTCTTCACAGCACCCTGAATTGGGGATACCTGTTGGCATTGAATTGGCACCAGTTCTCATCCGTTGACAGAACTCAATGCACCTTTTCAATTTGAAATGTATGTAGCTCATGTCTCAGGAAAATTCTCTGATAATTTCATCCTCACTATTTCCTCTTTCTAGACATTTAATAAGATTTGTGTTTGATCTTTGGGATTCAGTCCTCTAATTTTCTTATTGGTTTTTCCTGTTATCCATTTTTAGTATTTTTGTTATATTTTCTACAAAAATCTCTCAACTTTATCTCCCAACCTTTGTATTGAATTTTTTGTTTTAGCTATTATTACTGCTTTCCAAGAGCTCTTCCTTATTCTCTAATTATACTTTTTTATTATTTTAATTTGTTAAAATATTTTGTTCTTGTTTTATGCATATCAGGTCTTCTGTCTCTATGAAGGCTTTTATTTATTTACTTTTTTCATAGATAAAATATTCCTGGTATTCTATTTCTTGTCTTTAGGTATTCTAGTGTGTTTTTTGTTTGTTTGTTTACTTTGGTCCTTTATGTTAGAGATCTTTCTTAAGCGCTTGATGATTATTAAAAATTGTATAAAAGTTTTGTATATCTGGGTAACACTCATGGAAGGTGAGCCAGATTTTTTTATGGGGATCACCACAGATTTCATCATCAGCTATTTTCTCCAGGATCATTCAGTTTTCCCAGATTACAAGCCTTTCATCTCTTGCCTATTGTACCAAATCCTGAGCCTTTTCAAAAATCTGCAGGTTAGGTCAGCTAGCTCCTGCCGGTGTCCCCTCTGCCCAATTCCTGCTCCTCAATAGCTTTCTGTCTTTATGTGGTATGCGGTTTGTGTTGTGTTTGCTTTCAATTTTAAGGTGACTTCTGAGAGAAAGGGGTGAAACATTTATGTCAACATTTTTAAATCCTTTCCTGAACTTCACAATTCATATGTTTCTTCATATATAACATTAAAAATGGAGGGAATATGCTGATGTGTCTCCTACACAGGGATGTTGAGACTTAAATCAATGTGAATGCATTTATGAAGATGCAATCCTTGTGTAAGTATTAATTACATACTGTTTTTCATAGAGCATGGAAAGAATGCTATATAGATTTTAAATTATCTTTTATGATTTGCCATTTCAAAAAACAGTTTCTTTCTCCTTGGAACTTTAGATTTTGACAGGCCAGTGTTTGTTGATCTCTCACGGCCAGTTCAGATGGCCAGAGTCTGGGTCAGGAGACGATTTCATAATGTGAAGCATGCTGAATGCAACTTTATGCAAATTGTTAGTCCTCATGATACCAAGGTGTGAAGGTTACTTTTTAAAAATAGACTGTTTTCTTCCATAACCTCATTTGAATGATATTTTTCTTTTTGAGCTTATGACCATGGTTTCCCATCTCAATAACTTCAGTAAGATTTCTTACAGGCTAATTGCTAACAGATAAAAGAGTATCTTCAATCAGTTTAAACAGCCATGCCAGTTTTTTTGAATAAATAGTACAAAATGCCTGTTTTAGAATGTCCAGGTCCAAACTGCTCAGACAGCTGGAGAAGACTGACATCTGGTATGGTGCCGTGTTATGAATTACGTGTTATTTTAAAGTTCTTTGACATATGTGCTATTTTAGTATAAAGCTAAAAGGCCTCTTATCTTTTAAACTTTTAGCCACTTAGCAATTTTTTTAAATCTATTTAATTTGCTAAGTCTTTATGAAAAATTAATGTAATGTATTTGCAGTATAGCATGGCACAGAACACAAGCATTATTGTTGGACAGGTATAGACTTGAATCCTAGTGTTGCAGATTGCTAATTTGAACAAGCTACTGAATGTTCCATTTCTACATCTATGAAATGAAATTAGTAAGGATTCCTATAGGGATTACATGAGAGGATGCATGTGAAGTCCTTAGCACAGGGCTTGGCTCCATAAACGTTAGCTGGTTCTATTGAGGTATGTAAAGCATCTAGCTCAGTGCCTTTTCCTCCTACTTTCTTCCTACGTACTTAGGATGTTCTGCTGAGTCAAAACTACCAGTAGGAATTTATATAATTCAGATCTTTTTTTTTTCTAATACTTAGAAGATTTAATTTGGAGATGGTTTTGAAAATGCAAGAAAATAAAGTAATGTTGATGCTCAGAGCTTCCAAAAGAGTGATTGTGTCTGTGCTGAATTAGCATCCTACAAAAACAACAGTGAGTTGCTGGAGGGAATTCCAGATTTTTGAAATAATGTATTTGCTAAGCTGCTCAGGCTTTGGGTGTCACTCAGAGAATTATAAATATGTCAAACCTTGATAGATTCTTCCTTTTTATGTTAATATGCTAGTTCATCATGCCTGTGGGATGTTACTGGCATCGCCAGCATTGGTATCCTCCAGGACCTGACTTTTAATGCCCACGCACACTAGGGACCCAGCCCTGCCTGACTTGCATTTCCCTCTAACGTCACTGGTTTTGAGATCAATAAAATCTCTACTCAGACAAGTAGAAGGAGCAGGCTCATCAGTTTTAATTTTGAAAAGTGCCTGCATACTTTTGTCATCACTTTGGCTGGATTACTTTTAGAACTTATTAGTTTGAAAACCAACATGTCAGAGTTGACCATTAGGGATTTCTGACTTTGCAATTAAATTACTTCCAGTGAAATTTCACTAGATTTTTTTAATGTATTTTATTGATTTTTCACAGAGAGGAAGGGAGAGGGATAGAGAGCTAGAAACACCCATGAGAGAGAAATGTTGATCAGCTGCCTCCTGCACATCCCCTACTGGGGATGTGCTTGCAACCAAGGTACATGCCCTTAACTGGAATCGAACCTGGGACCCTTCAGTCCACAGGCCGATGCTCTATTTACTGAGACAAACTGGTTTGGCATCTCTAGATATTTTAGTTATATGAATGCTCATATGAGAGAATAGTGAAGAACATATGGAGTAAGAGATGGACCTATGCTTTATTATTCAGAAAATTATTCATGATACACTTTCTGAATTTAACTACTTTTGATCAACATATAATAACTCTCCACTTGCATTTTTAAATTTAAAATTAAAAGGTTTAATATTCTAGGGATGTAGTGTACTTAGATTTGAGTTGTTTAAAATATTTTTTTTAATATATTTTATTGATTTTTCACAGAGAGGAAGGGAGAGGGAGAGAGTTAGAAACATCGATGAGAGAGAGACATTGATCAGCTGCCTCCTGCATGCCCCCTAACCAAGGTACATGCCCTTGACTGGAATCGAACCTGGGACCATCTAGTCCACAGGCCGACGCTCTATCCACTGAGCCAAACCGGTTTCGGCTAAAATATTTTTTCTAAACGATTCACTCCTTTTAAATATATTATTAAACACATGTAAGATAATAATCATAGCATATGTATATAGCATAAAGAATAATAATAAAACACTCATGTATCTTACTATTACAGAAAACCAGAATAATCAAACAATGCTCAGAGAGTTTGGAGTTACATTTATTACACGTGGTTCCAGAGGAAAATGTTTTTCAAATTCTGGGCCCCAACATGCAGAAATTTATCTTATTTATATGTTTCTACCTTCTTTGTCTCCCAAACATGGGATGTTTCCCGCTCCTTTGCAAGTTCTTAAAGGGCCCCTATGTGCTGAGGCCTTGAGACCTCAACCAAAGACCTAGCCTAGTGCTAGCACTGATAATTTTGTCCAGGGATGGTTTAATGGCCTCTCTGAAGTGAGAATAGTCTAATTTTTCCTTACTATTTAAGCAAGCAAACATTTACAGAAGCCAATAGCAAGGTTAAAATTTCAAATAGCAGTTTTTATATAAGATGGATGCTTCATTTACCACACAATTTAAGAAATAGAATATAGCCCTAGCTGGCTTGGCTTAGTGGATAGAGTGTTGGCCTATGGACTGAGGGGTCCTGGTTCGGTTCTGGTCAAGGGCCTCTGCCTGGCTTGTGGACTTGATTCCCAGTGGGCGGGGGAGGGAGATGAGGAGGTAGCTAATCAATTGTTCTCGCTTATCTTTGATGTTTCTATCTCTGAAATAAATAAAAATATATTTACAAAAAGAAAAAAAAAAGAAATAGCAATACATTAGATTCATCATGTGCCCTTCCCCAATTCAGTTCACCTCGCTGCATCCCTCAAGTAACCATGACGAAACTTTTTATTTAGTATTCCCTTGACTTTTTGTAAAACTAGGTTTTGCAACATTTGTATTTATCCCTAAACAATAAATTGTTCTTTTGCTTTTGAAACTTATATAAATAGAATAATTTCTCCTAATACATACTTCTGATGTTGGTACACTTGAAGCTGTCCCAGAGGCTCCTTACATTATCTTCACATTTTTGGATTCTTTTCTCTTCTTGCTTTTCCAGTTGAATGTTTCCTGCTTCTTTATATTTCAAATTTTTGACATGATTCTTGCTTTTCTCTAGTCAGCTGTTAGGACTCTGTATAATAGTTTTTATTTCAGTCAGTGTATGTTTAATTTCTAGTTGGTCCTTTTTCATCTCTAGTTGGTTCTTTTCCATCTCTAGTTGGATCTTTTCCATCTCTAGTTGGTTCTTTTTCATCTCCTTTTGGGTCTTGCTAACTTTATCCAACTTTTCTAGGATATTCTTGAAAAACCTTATAAGCGTGGTTTTGAACTCTATATCCAGTCGTTTTTCCTCCATTTCTTTTGTTTGTGATCATTTCCCTTGTCTCGGCATTTTCACTATGCCTGGAGAACTTCACTGTTGGATTCAGCCTTATGATACAAGAGTTGCAAAACTGCAAAAGCCTCTCTGTTGAGCTTGGGATGGGTGGAGTCTCAGGGCTTAAGGGACCGTCTTGCCTTCCAGTTGCCCCCCCCCCCCTCCACGGCCCCTGAATCTCACATGACTGGGTAATCGCTGGAGCGGTTCCTTTGTGCACGCGCTCTCTTGCAGTGCCTCTAGACTTCTCTGCACTCCAGGACCACACGGGTCTGGGTCCCCAGGGTTTCACCCAAAACCAGGGTTTAGTGGAGCCAGAAGTGGCACATTTGGGAGGGTCTGTCTCCCGCCCACTGGCGAAAGTCAGCGGCACAATCAGCAGTCGGTCCTCTGTGCGCAGTGCCATGCGTGCCACCAGACTTCTGATCTTTTGTGACTCCCCTAAATTTCCGTGCACTTCTCCCTTTTCACTGTCCAAACTCGCCTCGTATGAGTTTTGGCTGGACCTGGGATTTAGTGTCGTAGGATAAGGGGTTCAATGCCATAGAGAGTCTCTGTTTCCCTCCGGCCCCTGCTCTCTCCACACGCGCGTCTCTGTACCTCAGCTTTTTGCAGCTCCTCTGGGTCTCTGTGAGCCCCTCTCTTTCCTTCTAGTTGTAGAATTTCCACTCAGCCAGCTTTTCTGTGGTTCTGGATGATGTCTGTTCTGTCTTTTAGTTGTAGTTTTGAAATTGTTGTGCGAAGCAGCAGTGTAGATGTTTACCTATGCCACCATCTTGGATTCCCCCTCCAAGACTTTTTTTTTTTTTTTAATTTTTTTTTGGTTAGAAAGAAGTGCTTAGTTGTCCTGTCTGGTGTGTCCTCTCTGCACCCAAAGTTTGCCAGTTCACTTCCCACAGGGATTGCCGCAGGAGGCAGCTGTTTAATGTTTCTCTCTCTCTCCCTTCCTCAAACAATAAAATATTTAAAAAAAAAGAAATACTGAATAAATTTAAATTCTAGCTTATTCATTTTTATAGATCATTTTTATACATCTATTTTCAGAACTTAAAAGAAGAACAATTTCTTATGAGCTTCCTAAATACCACTCTGTTTTCTTGTTTGGATTTCACAAAAAAGGAGAACTGTGTTGCTTCTAAAACATTTTTTTTCAATTCCATGAGTCATGACTTCTGGAAACTTCTTATTCAGAAAACATTTAGCAGTCATTAATAACATCTTGTAATTATTTTAATGAAATCATAAGTATGGCATAATATTCAGAACTATGTAAGCAACACAGAGGATGGTTCCTTGAATTCTTGTACTGGTATACTCAAACACTTAATAAATGTGGCTATTTTAATACTGGCTTTCTTCACTATTAAAAAAACAGTTACACCAAACGAGTAATATCCGGTTAGTAAATGTAATTTATGGAGAGGCCAATCTAAGAGGGACTGAAAAGTGTCCAGTAGAGTTGGCCCTGGGGAGAGCAGTGTGCTCTGTGCCAATGCAGGTGAGAAGTAGACACTGATGACATTGGATGGAAGAGTGAACCCCGAGGAGAAAGAGATGATAACATGTGTTGACTCTGTTAATAAAACCTACCGAGTGTGTATTAGGGTGACCAACCACCCAGAACTTCAGAGTTTCCTAAGCTGCAGTACGTTCATTGTTAAAACCAAGGCAGTCCCAGGCAAACAGGAGCAATTGGTGAGTTCACGAGGTTGTAAAATTAGACATGCAGAGAGAAAATGATTATTTAATATGATAATCTATACTAATAAAAGGGTAATATGCTAATTAGACTGAACGTTCATCCGGACAAAGCTACGATGGCGGAGGCCGAGGCAGAGGTGGTTAGAAGCAATCAGGCCAGCAGGGGAGAGCAGTTTAGGAGTGATCAGGCAGGCAGGCAGAGTGGTTAGAGGCAATCAGGCAGGCTGGTGAGCGGTTAGGAGTCAGTGGTCTCAGATTGTGAGAGGGATGTTGGACATCCCCCAAGGGGTCCTGGATTGGAGAGGGTGCAGACTGGGCTGAGGGACCCTCCTTCCCATCCCGTGTATGAATTTCATACCCGGGCCTCTAGTTTAGTATATAAATTTAAGGTCTATGGGAACACAAAATAGGATACTCCCCAGAGAAAGAGTAGGAGCTGCTCCAACAAAAACTGTGCGGACACATTTCAGGCAGAAAAAGCATACAACAATTTGGCTTTTAAAGAAACACAAATAGTTTTTTCCAGGAAGAGAAGGGGAAGTTGCTAAAGGTCCTGAGAAAGGGAATCCAGGTGCTTAGAGTGCTTTAGAAATGTGGGGATGTTGAGGAAGATAAAATCTGCTGGCTTCTATTTTTAAAATATATATATATTTTTTTTTATTGATTTTTTTACAGAGAGGAAGGGAGAAGGATAGAGAGTTAGAAACATCAATCAGCTGCCTCCTGCACACCTCCTATTAGACATGTGCCCACAACCAAGGTACATGCCCATGACCAGAATCGAACTTGGGACCCTTCAGTCCACAGGCCAATGCTCTATTCACTGAGCCAAATCAGTTAGGGCTGGCCTCTATTGTTTTTTGTTTTTGTTTTTTTTTAGTGAGACTGGAGCATTGCTGAGGGAGAGAAGAAAGGAGATGGTGAATTTGAGGAGAATGGGGAAAGCACAGGTTTCTGAGAATGGTCATATCTATAATAATAAAAGTGTAATATGCAAATTGACTGAACAGCTGAGCAGCAGAACGACTACCTGGATGAACACGCTATGACATGCACTGGGTCCAGGCCAGCGAAGGTGGGTGTGATGCGATTGGTCAGGGGGCCCCACCTGTAAATGCAGAAAGTGTATATGCAAAAAAGGTGTAATATGCAAATTGACTCACCACCCCATAAAGGGAGGCCCAGGTCACCTTTGCAGGGCGATTGACTGGGGGGGATGGGGATTCTGCGATCACCCCAAAGTGGGAGGCTCAGGCATCGACAGTGGGCTGCGGTGGGTGGGCTGCAAGAGGGTGCAGGTCGGGCTGAGGGACACCCCTCCCCCAAGTCCCCAAGTGTACAAATTTTATGCACTAGGCCTCTGGTGTGATCATATTAGGTGGAAAAGTTCTGAGAATTACATAGTATTAAAAGAAATAGCTAAGCCCTAGCCAGTTTAGCTCAGTGGATAGAGGGTTGGCCTGAAGGCTGAAGGGTCCTGGGTTCAATTCCAGTCAAGGACACATGCCCAGGTTGCAGACTCAGTCTCCAGTGAGGGATATGCAGGAGGCAGCCAATCAGTGATTCTCTCTGTCATCATTGATGTTTCTCTCTCACTCTCACTCTCCCTCACTCTCTGAAATCAATAAAAACATATTTAGCTGAAACCAGTTTGGCTCAGTGGATAGAGTGTCAGACTGAAAAGTCCCAGATTTGATTTTGGTCAAGGGCATGTGCCTTGGTTGTGGGCACATCCCCAGTTGGGGGCATGCAGGGGGTAGCTAATCAATGTTTCTCTCTCATTTATGTTTCTAGCTCTCTGTCTCTCTCCCTTTTCTCTGTTCAAAATCAATAAAATATGTTTATATATATATATTTAAAAAAATAAAAGAAATAACTAATACTGAATACTTCCTTTGTTTCAGGCACTCAGTATGTTATAAACATTATCACATTTAATTGTCACAATAACCAGAAGAGGTAGTATTATTATCTCCATTTTATAGATGAAGAAACCTAGGCACAAAGAAGTAGACACTCACCCAAGATTACACAGTTACTAAGAGGCAGAAGTCAGAATTCTGTACCTCTGCAGTTAATACATTTCCACATGTGACTTCACTTGACACCAACAACCACTTCTTATGGCATTATTATCCCCACATGAGGGGGCAAGGAACCAAGATAGAATCTTTTTCGAAATCACATGGGTAGTCAAGTATGTGATTAGGCAATATGTAGGAGAGAACAACTAAGAACACTGTGAATTGCTGACACTTCTTTTCCCCACATTACATACTTTCCCGACTTCGAAAGAAAAGAATGGGATATTCTGTCTGTACCCCAGAAGTATTCTCAACATTCATTTAAATATTGATTGTTTAATTCAGATTCCCCTAGAGGTCATGCATATCACTTCTTAACTTCTAACCAAGTTGCAAGCTTATTAATAGTGGCTCTAGACTTCAAAAGACCTTATGACCCTCTGAATTCCCATTGCTCTCCGAGTCCTAAGTCCTCAGGAAGTGGTAGTAACTCTTTTGAAGCTTTGTTTAGTTAGCCCCCTCCTATTGCAGTTTGAAAGAAAACTTCAGAAGCCTGGAGGTGGGACTCTCAGAGCTTCAGCCAAATTGGCTGTTACACTCAGATTGAGGTTGATCCTTTTGTCTAAGACAGACAAGGCCCCCAGAAGCACGAGGTGGAGTTGGTTTGTATATTTGGGGTATTCACAGATCCGGGGCTTCTGTTTAAATTGTAACCAGTTTGACATTAGATA
Organism: Lasiurus borealis; assembly: GCA_004026805.1. Lineage (NCBI taxonomy): Eukaryota > Metazoa > Chordata > Mammalia > Chiroptera > Vespertilionidae > Lasiurus > Lasiurus borealis. The sequence goes on along the minus strand of PVJN01023346.1, from coordinate 22,076 downwards.
ATTTCTGCATTTACAGATGAGAAATGAGAGATAATGCAAGGTTAAGGAACATGTTTCCTATATACTGCTAGTTAATGATTGAGCCAGGACCAGAGTTAAATCCCTACCTCCTTAACTTAGCACTCCAGGGGGATGAAGAGCCAGTGGGACTTTACCACCAAAATGTACCTTGCTGGTACATCTCTTGAGGATGGCGGCTGCCTCCACACTCAGAATGCTTCCCAGACGAGCTCCCAGACCTGGAGCTTTCAGCAGTGGATCTCTGTAATGCTGTGACACTAACACAGCGTTCCCACTGAGTGAACCTAGTATATTAGGCACTAAAACACATTAAACCCTGTGGACCTTGTAGTGAACATGATAGGCCGTCTCTGCTAGGGTTTGGTAGGAGAGATAGTCATAAAACAATTACACCGAGTGTTTAATTACATTTGTGTAATAATGCGTTGGCTGCTATCCTATATAATAAAGAGATAATATGCAAATGGACCCTCACACCCTCACAAGATGGTTGTCTACAAACAGGTCGGCCAGAGGTTACTAAGGGATGACCAAATGACTGAACAAGCAGGCTGAGTGGGGCGACTAGGCCAGCAGTGGGGGTTAGTGAGGGACTACCAAACAGCAAGCTGCATGGGGTGACCAGGCTGGCAGAGGGGAGTAGTTGGGGTGACCAGGTTGGCAGGGGGGCCAGTTAGGAGCGACCAGGCCAGCAGGTGGGACATTTAGGGGCAATCAGGCTGGCACACAGAGGCAGTAAGGGGTGATCAGGCCAGCGGGGGTGGGGTAGGGGGTTGTGGGGGGAGAGGAGTGGAAGTTAGGGGTGACCAGGCAGGCAGGAGAGCAATTAGGAGCCAGTGGTCCAGGATTGTGAGAGGATGTCTGGATTGGAGAGGGTGCAGGCTGGGCCAAGGAGACCTTCCCTTCCCCTATGCACAAATTTTGTGCACCAGGTCTCTAGTGCACAAGGGCCCTAACCTAAGTCCAGGGCCAAGGAGAGCTTCCTTGCAGGAGTACAATTCAGGCTGATTTCCAAAGAGTGAGTAGGAGTTAGCCAAGTGTTATGGACTAAATTGTGTCCCACCCCCCTTTCTTCAAACATTAAAGTTATAACCCCAGTACCTCAGAATGTGACTGTATTAAATATAGAGTCTTTAAAGAGGTAATTGAGGTTAAATAAGATGGTCAGAGCCCCGGCTAGATGGCTCAGTCGGTTGGAGCATCATCTTGCACACCAAAAGGTTGTGGGTTCAATCCCCAGTTGGGGCACACATGGAAATTAACTGATTAATGTTTCTCTCACATTGATGTGTGTGTGTGCATGTGTGTGTGTGTCTCCCTCAAAATCAATGAAAACTTCTCAGGTGAGGATTAAAGAAAAAAAGGTGATTAAGGTGGACCTTAACCCAGTATGACTGGTATCCTCCTAAGAACAGGAAATTTGGACACAGACAAATATAGAGGAAGGAACATGTGAAGACACGGGGGAAAGATGGTCATCTATAAGCCAAGAAGTGAGGCCTCAGAAGAAACCAACCCTGTAGACACCTCAATCTCAGACTATTAAACTCTAGAGTTGTGAGAAAATAAATTTTTGTTGTTGAAGCCACTCAGTGTGTGGCACTTTGACAACCCTAATGCACCAAACAAAAAGTAGAGGTGTAACTGTTCCAGGTGGAGTGAATGTATCAACTCAGAGGAAGGTTATGGTTGGCTAGTTTAGTATTTAAAAGGACTCTTTCCATCTATTTGGGGTACAAGGAATAATAAGAATATCATGGTACACACATTTAAAAAAATGTTTTTATTACTTTAAGAGAGAAAATCATTGATTGGATGCCTCCTGCATGCCCCATCACCTTATACCTGCTTCTGAATTCAAACTGTTACAAATATGTTGTTTTGAATGAAGTATATTTAAAAAACCAGACCTCAAAGATATGTAGTAGGAAAAAGCTGAGATATTTTAATATCCTCCTGAGGAAATTGTGAAGATTCTGCTTTGATACTATATCAAGACTTGACAATTGGTAGTTTCTTAAAGCTTAGATGCAAACTTTTTTTCAATATATTTTTATCGATTTCAGAGAGGAAAAGAGAGAGAGAAACATTGATGTGAGAGAATCATTGATTGGCTGCTATTTGCTTGCCCCCTACTGGTGATCAAGTCCACAAATGATTGGGCCTGTGCTCTTGACTGGAATCAAACCTGGGACCCTTCAGTCCGCAGACCGATGCTCTATCCAAACCGATTAAGGGCTATCATAACAAAGTTTTGTACTCAGTTACATTAACATTCATTGGTCATTGTATTCATTTCCTAGGGTGGCCATGACAAATTAACACAAATAGGGTGGCTTAAAACAAGACACAATTTATTCTCTTCACAGTTCTGGAGGCTAGAAGCCTGAAATCAGAGTCTGCGGGGCCTCGCTCTCTCCAAGGTCTCAGTCTAGGGGACAATCATACCTTACTACTTGTAGCTTCTGGTGGTTTTCTATCTCCATCTTCTGTGGCTTTCTCTTCCACATATCTCTGTGTCTTCTCCTCTTCTCTCTCTTATAAGGACACTTGTCACTGGATTCAGAACTCACCTGGATAATCCACACAACCTCATCTCGTGATCCTTTGGGGGCCACCATTCAACTCACTACAGTCATCTTGCATTTTGAAGGATTTTTGTTGCATGTATGATTTTATAATGGTGCATTAATCATCCTATCTAATAAAAGAGCAATGTGCAAATTAACCGTCACTCTGTTATACACAAGCTGTGCCCACCAGCCAATCAGGAGTGAGTATGCATATTAACCCGACCAAGATGGCTGTGGCCACGGACAAGCAGAAGACTTGGGTTTTCCCCAAGCTTTCCGCACACCCTGGCCTGCAAAGTTTCAATTATAGAAGATAAATAAATCCCAACAAAAATGGTGGCAGCCACGGAGTTGCCCCCGGCGATGGAGGAAACCAAACTTCTGCAGCCTTGGCCTGACCTAGCCTCCACTCAAGGCTAGAAAGTTGCAATTGTAGAAGCTAAATAAACCCCAGATACCAGGGCCTCTGCTTGAGTCGCGGGGGGCATGTTTGGCCTGCAAACCACCACAGGCCCCTCACTGAGGCCACCCCATCCCCCAAGGGAACCCCCACCCTGATCCAGGACACCCTTCAGGGCAAACCAGCTAGCCCCCGCACGTGCAGCAGGCCTCTAGCCTATCTAATAAAAGAGTAATATGCAAATTGATCATTACTCCAACACACAAGGTGGCTGCCCCCATGTGGTCAAAGATGGTTGCCCCCATGTGGACACAAGATGGCCAGCAGGGGAGGGCAGTTGGGAGGAACAAGGCCTGGAAGGGAGGACAGTTGTGGGTGATCAGGCCAGCAGGGGAGGGCAGTTGGAAGGGACCAGGCTTTCAAGAGAGGTCAGTTGGGGGCAATCAAGTCTGCAGGGGAGGGCAGTTAGGGGGGACCAGGCTGGCTGAGGAGGGAAGTTGGGAGTGATGAGGCCAGCAGAGAAGGGAAGTTGGGGGTGACTAGGCCTGTAGGGAAAGGCAGTTGGGGGGGACCAGGCCTGCAAGGGACGGCAGTTGGAGTGACTAGGTCTGCAGGGAGAGCAGTTAGGGATGACCTGGCCTGCAGGGCAGGACAGTTAGGGGCAAGGTTGGCAGGGGAGTGGTTAAGGGGTGATCAGGCTGGCAGGCAGAAGCGGTTAGGGGCACTCAGGAAGACAGGGAGGCAAGCAATTGGGAGCCAGCAGTCCTGGATTGTGAGAGGGATATCTGACTGGGATCGGGCCTAAACAGGCAGTTGGACATCCCTCTCGAGGTCCCAGATTGGAGAGAGTGCAGGCTGGGCTGAGGGACACCCTCCCTTCCCCCGCACGAATTTCATGCATCAGGCCTCAAGTTTGGAAAATATTACTTCACTGACTTACGCAGATCTTCCAAATGTTGACACATTTAACAGCACTTAAAAAAAAAATCACATTTGCTAATATCACCAACTAAGTACATCAGAAAAAGCTTTCAGTGCAGGGAAATAGTCAAGCCGAAACAAATTTTCCAAAACTCTAAATTTCACTTGCAAGCTTGTATTTGCCAACAAATACACTGAGTTGTTTTCCTTGATGTGACAGGCTTACTTTTTGTTCATTTTTTAAAAAAATGTCTGCCAAATACCCAAGTTTGGCAAATACCGTTTGTCAGTCATCCTTTTGAGTAGAAATGGTGTCCTGCGTATAAGTAGCTAGTTCAGCTTTTAACTTGAAAGAAGGGCTTCCTGAGATTTTGGTATATGCCAGAAGTGCTTTCTTTAATTTTGCCACACAGAATATTAAAAAGAATTGCACTGATGGGCTAAGATTTTTTTAAGATTAATAATTTGTACTGCTTAATCAAGGGCAATCTCAAATGAACTTGGCTTTTTTTTCTCTTTTTAAACTGCAAGTAAGTGATGGTAGAGAATACAATAACTACTAGTACAGTGGACAGCAAATTGTGGCTTGTGAGCCACATGCGGCTCTTTGGCCCCTTGAGTGTGGCTCTTCCACAAAATACCACAGAGTGGGTGAGTCTATTTTGAAGAAGTGGCATTAGAAGAAGTTTAAGTTTAAAAAATTTGGCTTCAAAAGAAATTTCAGTCGTTGTACTGTTGATATTTGGCTCTGTTTACTAATGAGTTTGCTTACCACTGGACTAGTATATCACTGTCACTGCCTTGATTCATGCCAGCTGTTCCAACCACTACTGCTTGTGCATCAGCAGTGCTAATGGGGAAAAGTCAAATAGCATTTCCATGTTATCATCGAACAGTTTGACCTCACAGACACCCTAAAAGGGTCTTAGGGCCTTCCAGGGGTTCATGGACTATACTTTGAAAACCGCTGACTTAGAACAAAGTCTTTATAAATTAATTTACATTTTTAACATACATATAGTTAGTTTTTTAATTAAAGTATAATTGACATACAATATTATAATACTTTCAGGCCTGAAAGTATTATAATATTGTATGTCAATTTATATACAATATACTTGGACACTTATTTATTTATTTAAATATATTTTATTTATTTATTTTTTTCAGAGAGGAAGGAAGAGGGATAGAGAGTTAGAAATATCGATGAGAGAGAAAGATCCATCAGCCGCCTCCTGCACACCCCCTACTGGGAATGTGCCCGCAACCAAGGTATATACCCTTGACTGGAATCGAACCTGGGACCTTTCAGTCTGCAGGCCGACGCTCTATCCATTGAGCCAAACCGGTTTCTGCTACTTGGACATTTATATACTTACGAAGTGGTCACCATGGTAAGCCTAATAATCACTTGTTGCCGTATAAAGTTATTATGGTATTATTAACTATATTCCCTATGCTGTATGTTACATCCCTGTGACATTAATTTTAGTCACCTCTTAATCCCTTTTATCTTTTTACCAATCCCTTCATCTCCCTTCTGGCAACCTTCAGTTTGTTTTCTGTGTCTGTGACATATATGTATTTCTTATCTCCTTAACAGCACTGTTTCCTAAAAATGTAATATATGAATATAATGTAGAATAAAGCAAATAGTACAGAAAGGGTTATAATGAAAAGCAACAGCCTCCCACCTTACCATTCCTCGGAATCAACTACTGTTTAAGGGGGAAGAAAAAAAAACATTTTATTATAGAAAACTTCAAACATATAAAAATACATAGTCTTAATAGTATAATTAGCCTCCGTAAACATGTGGCCCAGTTTCAAAGTGATGGTTTTAGTAGTTATCTACTTATTGCTAAATCATAGTCAGCTAATTATCTCCTCCCCGACCCCAAATTTTGAAGCAAATCTAAGACATCAGGTCATTTCATCTATAAATATTTTAGTATTATCTCGAAAATATAGACTGTTTTTAGTATATGTACTGCCAAAGCTAGCACTAGACTGTTTTTTAAAAGAATAAAAAAAAAAAAAAGTTACACAATAAAACCACATACCTCATGGTGATTTCTTAATGTCATTATATATCCAGTCATATTTATATTTCTCCAAATACCTTCGAATATTTGAAGTCTGTTTCAATTAGTATCTAAATAATATCTACATATTACAATTGGTAGTTAATACATTGTTTTTAAGCATGTGTCCTGACTAGGAATTGAACTGTGACCTCCTGGTTTATGAGTTGACACTTTTAATTTATTTCCTTTTTTTCCCATTACAATTTATATAAGGAAGAAATAAGGCCATTTGTTCTATAGAATTTCCCACTAAATTTTGCTGATTATTTCCATGAAATGTTATTTATTATGTACCTCTGACCCCTGTATCTCTTATAAATTTGAGTTAGAGCCAGAAATTTGATGAGATTTGGGTTCAGATTTTTTGGCAAGAGTACTTCATAAGTGATGGTGTGTTTTCCATTAGGAGGCATTAAATATCTGGTTGGGCAGGGACCGGTTTGGCTCAGTGGATAGAGCGTCCGTCTGTGGACTGGAAGGTCCCAGGTTTGATTCTGGTCAAGGGCATATACCTTGGTTGCGGGCACATCCCCAGTGGGGGACATGCAAGAGGCAGCTGATCGATGTCTCTCTCTCATCGCTGTTTCTAGCTCTCTATCCCTTTCCCTTCATCTCTGCAAAAAGTCAAGAAAATATATTTGAAGAAAATAAATCATGACTTAACATTTAAAAAAATAATAATAATAAAATATATTTAAAAAAATAATAAATATTTGGTTGGCTTTCCTTTTATAAGGTGAGCAGTCATTGATGATCTTTGTGTAGATGCATTAATTCAGTAGGGGTTGCAAAATGGTGGTATAATGATAGTCATTTTTATTTGTTATCTGGAATTCTTGTGTAAAGAGAAACTTCCCCTTTGCAATCATTTGGTTACCTTGGAGTGCGGTTTGTGTTGGAAATGTAGGATAAAGACGTGATTCTTACTCTTTATTTATCAGTTTTTTAAAAAGTGATATAGTTCCTTAGCATCAAAGGTAAATCTATGAGATTTGTTTTGAATTTTTTAATAACTTTGTAAATTTCTGGGTTTAACATTCAGTGTGTTTTAGTTCACCATAGTCATTATTTTATTATTGATATTATTTTTAAACCTCATCTGAGGATATGTTTTCACTGATTTTTAGAGAGAGAAGAGCTGAAAGAGAAGCATCTAGATGAGAGAAAACAAATAGATTGCCTCCTAAAAACATGTTCTAAACAGGAATCGAACCCATAACCTAGGCATATGCCTTGACTGGGAATTGAACTCACAATCTTTCTAGTTTATGGGACAAGACTCCAACCAACTATGGCCAGGACCATAGTCATTCTTTTTATGCCCGACTTTTCCATCTTTGGTTAACTCTTGAGATGGCCTCTAAAGCCTTTGACATGACTCTAGTTATTAATATCATACCAGAAAGTAAGGAAATTAAGACATTGAGCCCAAACCGGTTTGGCTCAGTGGATAGAGCATCGGCCTCTGGACTGAAAGGTCTCAGTTCGATTCCGGTCAAGGGCATGTACCTTGGTTGCAGGCACATCTCCAGTGTGGGGGCTCATTCTGAACCCCCACACTGTTCTATTATGTGTATAATTATTGGGAACCATCCTATCTCTTTAGTGAAAGGAACCTTTTGTTATGTTACAATGACTAACTTTATCCCATGAGTTGTGTTTTGGCTTCAAGCCTCTATCTAGTATTCATACAGCAACTTTAGCTCTTCTGTTTAATATTTACCTGGCATATCTTTTACTTTATTTTCTCTAAATCTTTCTAGATTTTTATGTATTAGATAGGAATAGCCCGTGGACACAGACCGCAGTCTGGCAAAGGCCTGGAAGGGGCAGGTGCAGGGTGGAGGAGATCCATGGGGATTAAAAATTAAAACAAAGGGACATCTATAATACTTTCAACAATAAAGGTACATTTTAAATAAAGGAAAATATCTTAGATGAAAATAGTTTTATGTGAAACTAGAGGCCTCTTGCACGAAGATTCGTGCAAGAATGGGTCTTCCTTCCCTTGGCTGTCAGCACCATGTTTGTTTTGGTCTGGAGCTGCCCTTCTGCCTTTGCTCCAACCCAGAACCACTTTTCCATCTAACCATGCTGCCCAGAGGCCTGGAGCTGCTGGGGTAGTGCAGAATACCTTCGGCATTGCCTCACCCCCAGCCACTTGTATGCAGGTATGCAAATTAACCCACCACCTTTGTTAGGTAGATTTGCATACTTACTCCTGATTGGCTGGTGGGCATCACAAAGATATGGTCAGTTTGCATCTTTCTCTTTTATTAATATAGATAATATAAGTAATTGCTCTACACTGTACTTAATATTATCAACTTCTCTCAAAGCGATATTGACCCTATGTTCACTTAATATTCATTGATCCTATGTTCACTGACTGCAGGGCTGAATTCTGCCATGCCATCCCAGCACTGACTGCCACAGGGGCTGCACTCAGACCCTGCTTTTCTCTTCCGGCCTCTCTCTGGGTCTGATTACAGCCCCCTTGGCAGTCAGTGCTGGGTAGCCAGGACTGGCTTCCACCATGCCGACCCAACACTGACTGCCATCGGGGCTGTGATCAGACCCTGTTTCTCTCTCCAGGACTCTGTCTGTGCCTGACTTCTGGTGTTCAGTCAAGCCTTTGGTCATTTTGGTTGTTATAGACATTGGATCTTTTATATATAGATTCCTCCATATCTGTAATAATAGACTTATACCTTTATTTCTTAATTTTTGTCAACTTTGTACATTCTCTTTTTCTAAAATATATTTTTATTGACTTCAGAGAGGAAGGGATAGGGAGAGAGAGATAAAAACAATGATGAGAGAGAACCATTGATTGGCTGTCTCCTGCATGCCCCCAGCTGGGTATGGAGCCCACAACTCAGGCATGTGCCCTTGACCGGAATTTAACCTGGGATCCTTCAGTCAACAGTCCAATGCTCTATCCACTGAGCTAAACCTGCTAGGGCTGTACATTATCTTTTAACATACAGTTACAATACTTGAACTCACATAGCATTACCTTTCTCCCCTCACTGTAGTAGTGTCACCATTTAACTCTGTTGGTCACTATAATTTCTATACTTAGTAAGCTTTATTTCTAAATCCATGACCTCCTGGTTCATAAGTTGATGCTCAACCACTGAGCCACACTTAATATACTGTGCTAGGGTCCAGTAGAGAGCTATGAACATGTTAGGAAATCAATACTTATTGAATTAAATTTTTATTATACTCTTTGCCAAATAAAAGGTAGTCTTCCATTAATGAAGACATTAGCTAAACCAATAATTAGTACTTCATAAATCATAATATTACATCAAGAATTTAGAATCAAGAATATACATCTTTCTTTTCTCCCTCTTCCCCATTCTCTGTAAATGATTTTAAATGTGGCATCATCTTTTTATGTTTCTATTATTCTATTTTTATTAGAAGATAGAAGTTATTGTGATACAAATTTGGTATGAATAGAAAAAAATTACAAAGAGAGCTCGAGGATGTTTCAATTAGGTAGAAGATGACGCTACAATAAAATCTTAGAAAAAAAATTCATATGAATGAATCTTGGAGTTCTAAGCTCTGGAGCCCAAAATGGAAAAGTAGACAAAAACTTCACCTATTTATGATATAGCCTATTGAGTTATGAAAACACTATAGAAAATAATTTCCCTCTCTTCAAAAGAATAAATAAAAATATCCTTGTAATCTCTGTCTCCACAAATGGAATCTGACTTAGGCAGCATTTTTCAAAGAAATGTGGGTAATTTATCATGGATTAAAAGTTACTGACGATATCATATAAATCATTTTAGACAAATTTTACCCAAAGGCCTATTCCAAATTCCAGTGTCAAATAAAAGCACTCAGCACATCATTAATAAGATGATTTTCTGCATACAAGATTAATAGAAAAGAACTGACTTTTGAGAGTTGATAAAAGAATTCAATGGGTTGTCAAAGTCAAAGGTTTATTTCCTCTCTAAGATGAACAACCTCTAATTGTTGTTTATTAAATTTTATTTTCTCTGGCCCACTGCTATGTAAGGCTCAAGTGTAATTATGTCATAAGTTTCTAATTGTGAGAGTTAGGTTTCTTCACTAAAACATTAATATATGTATTTTTTAATATATTTTGTTGATTTTTTATAGAGAGGAAGGGAGAGAGAGAGAAAGTCAGAAACATTGATGAGAGAGAGACATCGATCAGCCGCCTCCTGAACACCCCACTGTGGAGATTTGCCCGCAAGCAAGATACATGCCCCCAGCCGGAATTGAACCTGGGACCCTTCAGTCCGCAAGCTGACCCTCTATCCACTGAGCCAAAACGGACTCGGCTAAAACATTAATATTTTTGTAAACCAACATAAGTTTAAGGAAAAGATATATAAATACTCTTTTATATAAGAACTGGAGAGGCCCAGTGCATGAAATTTGTGCAAGGTGGGAGGGGGTCCTCTCAGCCCAGCCTGCACCCTCTTCAATCCAGGACCCCCTTGGGGAATGTTTGACTGCCAGTTTAGGCCCAATCCCAGAGATTGGGCTTAAGCCAGCAGTTGGAATCCCTTTCACAATCCTGGACTGCTGGCTTCTTATTGCTCACCTGCCTGCCTGCCTGGTCATCCCTAATTGCCCTCCACTCCCACGGGCCTGATTGCCCCTAACTGAACCCTCCTGCTGGCCTGGTTGCTCCTAACTGCCTCCCCCTGCTGACCTGGTCACTCTCAGCTGTCTCCCCTGCTGGCCTAGTTGCCCCTCACTGACCACCCCTGCCAGCCTAATCATCCCCAACTACATCCTCAGTGGCCTGGTTGCTCCATGCAGCCTGCTGTTCAGTCATTTGGTTGTCCGTCACTAAGCCCCCTACTGGCCTGGTCATCCCTCACAACCTGCTTGTTCAGTCGTTTGGTCATCCCTCAACTAACAATCCTTGCTGGCCTGGTCATAGGCAGACATCTTGTGAGGGCATGCAGGTTAATTTGCATATTACATCTTTATTATATATGACTAGAGGTCTGGTGCACAAAATTCGTGCACTGGGGTGGGGGTGGGATGGTCCCTCAGCCCAGCCTGTACCCTCTCGCAATCCAGGACCCCTTGGGGGATGTCTGACTGCCGATTTAAACCCAATACCTGTCAGATATCCCTCTCGCAATCTGGGACCATTGACTCCTAACTGCTTGCCTGCCTGCATACCTGATCACCCCTAACCACTTGCCTGCCTGCCTGATCGCCGCTAACTGCTTGCCTGCCTGCCTGATTGCCCCTAATTGCCTCTGCCTTGACCCTCCACCACCATGGCTTCATCCAAAAGAACATCTGGAATGACGTCCAGAAGGCCGTTCAGCTGTCCAATCTAATTAGCATATTATGTATGCTTTCATTATGATAGATTATATTGGGCCCTGGATGGGTGGCTCATCCCATATATCAAAAGGTTGCAGGTTTGATTCCCCATCAGGGCACATGCCTAGGTTGTGGGTTTAACCCCCAGTCGGGGTGTGTACAGAGGGGGCTGAAGAATGTTCTCTCTCACATCAGTGTTTTTCTGTCTTCCTCTCTCTTCCTTCCCCTCTCTCTAAAATCAATAAACATAAATAAAATAAAATAAATAAAATAAAAAGAATTGTATTGGAATTTGAGATACAGAAAATCACATTAAAATTATATTTTCAGAAGTCTTTCTTTACGACCCAAAGCAAGGAAGTATGGAACAGACTGACATACCTCAATGTGGGGTTGAGGGGATGAGAAGAGATAAGCCAAAGAATTTATATGCTTACTAGAGGCCCACTGCACAACATTTGTGCACATGGCGGGGGGGGGGAGGGGGGAGGCTGGGTAGGAGAGGAGGGGAGTGGAGTGAGTTCTGCAACCTTTAGCAGTCTGGGAGCCCTTGGGTGGGGAATGGGCCTAAGCCAGTTGGACATCCTTAGTACTGCCTTGGAAGTGGGCCGCTGCACTCCCCAGCCATCAACTCGCCTTCTGGCTTAGTGACACTCCCTCTGTGGGAGCCCACTGACCACCAGGGGGCAGCTCCTGCATTGAGCGTCTGTCCCCTGGTGGTCAGTGCACATCATAGCAACGGTCATTCTGCCTTTCAGTTGATTTGCATATTACCCTTTTATTATATAGGATAATATACATAGCCCATGGACAAGGGCAGTAGGGTACTGAAGACCTGGGGGGTGAGTAGGGCCTGGGAGGAAGAGGGGAGAGGGGTAAGCAGGAGATATCTGTAATACTGTTAACAATAAAAAATACATTAAAAAAAAAAAGAAGAAGAAGAAGAAGCCTTGCCGAAACTGGTTTGGCTCAGGGGATAGAGCATCGGCCTGCAGACTGAAAGGTCCCAGGTTTGATTTTGGTCAAGGGCATGTATCCTGGTTGCGGGCACATCCCCTGTAGGGGGTGTGCAGGAGTCAGCTGATCGATGTCTCTCTCCTCGATGTTTCTAACTCTCTATCCCTGTCCCTTCCTCTCTGTAAAAAATCAAAATATATTTTAAAAAATCATAATAATAAAATAAAATAAGCCTTTGTGAAATTTTCAGGTTCCTTTATATTTTAATAAGTGTACAGTCCCATTAATGTATTTAAACTTTTACATGTTTCTTTTTTAAAAATATATATATTTTATTTATTTTTTTTTTACAAGAGGAAGGGAGAGGGATAGAGAATTAAAAAAACATCGATGAGAGAGAAACATTGATTCAGCTGCCCCTGCATAGTCTCTACTGGGGATGTGCCCATAACCAAGGTACATGTCCTTGACTGGAATCCAACCTGGGACTCTTCAGTCTGAACCAAAAATCTCCACTGAACCAAACCGGTTATGGCTAACCTGTTTGGCTTTTTAAAGTCTCATAACTTTTTTGTTTGTTTGTTTTTTGTTTTTTTAATTAAAATTTATTATTCAGATTATTACATTTGTTTCTCTTTTTTCCCCTCCATAGCTTCCTTCCACCTGGCTCTCACCTTTCCCTCTACCCTTACCTCCCTCCTGTTGACCTCATCCATAGGTGTATGATTTTTGTCCAGTCTCTCCCTGTACACCCTTCACCCCTTTCCCCCTGAGAATTATCATTCCACTCCCTTTCTGTGCTCCTGATTCTATTATATTCACCACTTTATTCTGTGGATCAAATTTTTAATTCACTTAATTTTTAGATTCACTTGTTGATAGATATGCATTTGTTGTTCATAATTTTTTGTCTTTTACCTTTTTCTTCTTCCTCTTCTAAAAGTTTTGAGTACCTTTCAGCATTTCATATAATATCTGTTTGGAGTTGATGAACTCCTTTAGCTTTTTCTTCTCTGTGAAGCTCTTTATCTGCCCTTCAATTCTGAATGATAGCATTGCTGGATAGAGTATTCTTGGTTGTAGGTTCTTGCTATTCATCATGTTGAATATTTCTTGCCACTCCTGTCTGGCCTGCATCGTTTCTGTTGAGAAATCAGCTGAGAGTCGTATGGGTGCTCCCTTGTAGGTAATGAACTGTTTTTCTCTTGCTGCTTTTATATTCTCTCTTTGTCTTTTGCTCTTGGTATTTTAATTATGATGTATCTTGGTGTAGTCCTCTTTGGATTCGTTTTATATGGGGTTCTGTGTGCTTCCTGGACTTGTAAGTCTATTTTTTTCACCAGATGTGGGAAGTTTTCAGTCACTATTTCTTTAAATAGGTTTTCAGTATCTTGCTCTCTCTCTTCTTCTGGCACCCCCACAATTCTGATATTGGTACGCTCGAAGCTGTCCCAGAAGCTCCTTACATTATCTTCACATTTTTGGATTCTTCTCTCTTCTTGCTTTTCCAGTTGAGTGTTTTCTGATTCTTTGTATTTCAAATTTTTGAAATTTTTGATTCTTGCCTTCCTCTAGTCTGCTGTTATGTCTCTGTATTATATTTTTTATTTCAGTCAGTGTATGTTTAATTTCTAGTTGGTCCTTTTCCATCTCTAGTTTGTTCTTTTTCATCTCCTCTTGGCTCTCACTAACTTTATCCAACTTTTCTAGGATATTCTTGAAAAACTTTATAACCATGATTTTGAACTCTATATCCAGTCGTTTGTTTTTCTTCATTTATTTGTTTGTGATCCCTTCCCTTGTCTTGACATTTTTACTATGCTGGGAGAACTTCTCTGTTGAATTCAGCTTTATGATACCAGACTTGAAAAACTGCAAAAGCCTCTCTGTTGAACTTGGGATGGGTGGAGTCTCACGGCTTAAGGGACCGCCTGCCTTCCAGTCAGCCCCGCCCTCCACGGCCCCTGAGTCTCACGTGACTGGGTAATCGCTGGAGCAGTCCCTGTGGGTCCGGCGCTCTCGCAGTGCCTCTAGACTGCTGCCCTTCCAGCTCCCCTGTGCTCTGGGACCATATGAGTCTGGTTCCCCAGGGTTTCACCCAAAACCGGGGTTTAGTGAAGTTAGAAGTGGCACAGTTGGGAGGGTCTGTCTCACACCCACCCGTGAAAGCCAGCAGCTCAATCAGCAGTCAGTCTTCTGTGCGCAGTGCCATGGGCGCCACCAGACTTCTGATCTTTTGCAACTCCCCTAAATTTCCATGCACTTCTTCCTTTTCATAGTCCAAACTCCCCCCATAAGAGTTTTGGCTGGATCTGGGGTTTAGTGTTATAGGATAAGGGGTTCAATGCCTTTGAGAGACTCTGTCTTCTTCCTGCCAGAGAAAGCCAGCCAGGTTCGTTGTCACCCACTCTCTCCACACGCGCATCTCGGTACCTCAGCTTTTTGCAGCTCTTCTGAGTCTCTGTGAGCCCCTCTTTTCCTTCTAGTTGTAGAATTTCCATTCCGCCAGCTTTCCTGTGGTTCTGGATGATGTCCGTTCTATCTTTTAGTTGTAGTTTTGAAATTGTTGTGCAAGGCAGTAGTTTACCTATGCCGCCATCTTGGTTTCTCCTCTATAAGTTTCTTTATTATATAGTGGTACCTTGAGATATGAGTGCCCTAACATACAAGATTTTTGACCTACGAGCCGTCGAGCGAGTGATTTTTGCTTTGAAATACGAGCAACAGTTGAGATAGGAGTAATCACGCGGATCGGCCGGCTGCACACGACCCACCAGTTAACCTCGACTCGAGCGTCTCATAGTTTCCCATGCCTCAAGGTTATGGAACAAATTAAACTCATATCTCGAGGTACCACTGTAGTTCCCTTTTTTAAAATCTGACAGTTTATTATTTTATTTTAAAATTTTGATTTAGTCCCAGTGACTTGAAGCCACCTTTTCTTTCTTTCTTTTTTCTTTATATTTATATATATATTTTTTTATTGATTTCAGAGAGGAAAGGAGAGGAAAAGAGAGATAGAAAACATCAATGATGAAAGAGAATCATTAATCGGCTGCCTCCCACATGCCTTCCATAGGGGATAGAGCCCACACCCAGGCATGTGCCCTAACTGGGAATTGAACCAGCAACATCTTGGTGCATGGGCGATGCCCAATAAACCTAGCCACTCTGGCCAGGGTTTTTTCATATTTCTTGTAGCATGAGTCTGCTGGTTGTGAATTCTTTCAGCTTTGGTAGATCTGAAAAAAAACTTTTATATTGCCTTCAATTTTGAGTGATATTTTTGTTGGATATAGAATTCCAGTTTTAATTTTTTTGGTTCTGTACTTCAAAGATGTTGCTCCACCGTCTTTTTCTTGTAATATTTCTGACAAGAAATCTACTGTCATATTACTTTTGTTTCTCTATGCATAGCATGTCTTTTTTCCTCTGGCTGCTATTAAGATTTCTCTTTATGACTGTTTTTTTTTTTTTAGTAATTTCATCATGAAATGTCTTGATGGAGTTTTCCTTTTGTCCAGGTGGTTAGGTTCATTAAGATGGTCAGATTGCCGAAAGTGGTTTGGTTTAGTGGAGAGAGCGTCAACCTGCGAACTGAAAGGTCCCAGGTTTGATTCTGATCAAGGGCATGTATCCTGGTTGTGGGCACATCCCCTGTAGGGGGCGTGCAGGAGGCCGCTGATCGATGTCTCTCTCTCATTGATGTTTCTAACTCTTACCTCTCTCCCTTCCTCTTGTAAAAAATCAATAAAATATATTTAAAAAAAGATTGTCAGATTTGTGGGATCATAATACTCATCACATTTTGAAAAAAATCAGTCAAATTTTTCAACTATCTTTTCTGATATTCTTCCCCAGTTCTACCTTTATCTTCTCCTTCAGAAACTCCAATTACAAGTATATCATAATGCATTGATTCTCTTTTCTTTTTAACTTTTTCCCTCTCTATAGTTCTTTTTTTTAAATATATTTAAAAAAATTTTTCCCTCTCTATATTTCTTTTTTTAAAACATATATTTTTGTTGTTTTCAGAGAGGAAGGAAGAGGGAAAGATAGAAACATCAGTGATGGGAGAGAATCATTGGTCAGTTGCCTCCTGCATGACCCTTACTGGGGATCAACCTAGGATTGTGTTCTTGACCAAAATTGAACTCAGGACTCTTCAGTCCGCAGGCCAGTGTTCTATTCACTGAGCCAACTCAGCTAGGACTATGGTTCATTTTTAAAAGTTCCTATTGTGTGTCTTGAAGTTCCCTAATCTTTTCTTCTACAATGTCTACTCTTCCCATCAAGTAGATTTTTCACCTAAGAGATTGTTGTTTTCATCTCTAGAAGTTGGATTTAGAAAATTCTTATACCTTTGTTGTCTCTACTTAATTTTTTAGTACATTACTATTATAACTGTTTCAATGTCCTTGTCTTCTAATTCCAACATTTACATCAGTTGAGTTAGTTTCAGTGATTTATTTCGTTTTTGCATTGAGGGTCATTTTTTTCTGCTGCTTTGCATGCATTATAGATATTTGATTGAATAGCAGATGTGAATTGTATGTCATTGGATGCCAAATATTTTTGTATTCTTATAAATATGCTTGAATTTTAATTTTAGATACAGTACATTATTTTAAAACAGTTTGATCCTTGTTTGTAACGTATTTGTATTTTCCTGATTAGCATCTAAGTAGAATTAGTTTAGAACTAATTACTCTCATTACTAAGGTAAGACCATAGGCTTTCTAGTTGGCCTGGTGTGAACAGCCAGTATTCCTGGCCCTCTGTTCCTTCCAATACATTCAAATGGTTTGTCTTTTTCTTTGACCTTGGATAGTTTCCTCACATGCATGCTCGGACCAGTGCTGATGAATCTCAAGGAGGATGCTTTGCAGATCTCTGGGAATTTCTGTGCTGTTATCTTGTTTCTTCTACTCTGTCTTGTTAACTCTAGCCATCTTGTTCTCCTGGACTCATAGCTCTATCTCTTGAATTCAGGGAGTCTGCTGGCCTCTCCTACAGGCTCTCCTATGCCATGGCCTATGCGTTCTCTGAAGGTAATAAGCCAAGATATACCTTATTCATTTCCCATCTCTGAGGAATCACTTTCCTTCACTATCTGATACAGTATCTAGTATCTTGAAAACTGTTGTTTTATATAGTTAGTCCAACTTATTTTTGTTATTGTCATTGGTTTAGATGGGAAAGTAAATATGGTCTTTGTTGCTCTGTCTTGCGTGGATTCAGAAGTTCTCCCAAGGCTCTACTATTAATAGTCACCTCACATTTTTTAGGAGAGCAAGAGAAGGGTTCCAAGAGTCTATAACCAAGAAATTCTGGTACAACCACTCTGTAAAATGAAGTGTGAGTTGTTTAGTCTGCTTAGTTAATACTTATTACATCTCCAGAATATTATAAAGGTTTACTGTGACTAGTGATTTATAGATTGTTTGGGCCAGACTTCAGATCTCTGGGCCTTTCTTAAATGTGCCAGCAACATTTCCAACACACAAGGGACCACTGATAGATTGCAAATCAATGTTCACTCTTAGTTGGTAGTGGTTCTGCAAACTTGGTTCTGCTTCTATGTCATGTGCATAAATTTGCAGCTAAGGAAAATTTACTCCCTAAAGATTTTAATAGTGTATAGGACCCTCTAACATAGGCAGTTCACTGTGGTTTGAGAGTTTATTTCTGGAACACTGAAAACCTTTTTTTTTTTTTTTTTTTTTTTTGCTTAAAAATTATTATGGGTCTATTTGAGCTAAACTGACAACAATTGCCAGGAAGCAAAATCTCAATTGATTGAGAAAAAGCTTGAGCCCTGACCGGTTTGGCTCAGTGGATAGAGTGTCAGCCTGTGGACTGAAGGGTCCCAGGTTCGATTCCGATCAAGGGCATGTACCTAAGTTGCAGGCACATCCCCAGTGAGGGGTGTGCAAGAGGCAGCTAATTGATGTTTCTCTCTCACTGATGTTTCTTACTTTCTGTCCCTCTCCCTTCCTCTCTGTAAAAAATCAATAAAATATATATTTAAAAAAAAAGTTCCAGAAAATAGCAGTTTTTGTACTTTATTTTATACGTTACAAGCAAAGGAGGAGCCATAAAGGAGTTACATGGAATCTGTTGGTGACAAATTAGGGAAGCAGGAGAAAGCAAAGCTGGGAAATCTCTGATAATGGATAAAAAGTAAAACAAATAGCTACTTCTTTTACATAGGTGGGTATAGGATAGTTAATAGTTAACAATTAACACATGAACTATAGTAACAATGAGGTGATTAGTGGTCTCTGCTCTGGTGCAGTGGTGGTACTTTGAGGGGTCTGGAGAAAAGGAAATTACTTTGATATTCCAGAGGTATGTTATCCTAGATGCAAAAAGAGACAACAGACAGGCCCAATTAAAGACTGACCTTTGTGCCCTAGTTGGTTTGGCTCAGTGGAGAGAGCGTTGGCCTACAGACTGAAGGGAGTTGGATTCAATTCTGGTCAAGGGCACATGTTTGGGTTGGGGGTTCGATCCCCAGTGGGGGGGGCGGGAGGGACGTGCAAGAGGCAACCGATCAATGATCCTCTCTCATCATTGATGTTTCTATCTCTCTGTCCCTATTCCTCTCTGAAATCAATAAACAAAATATATATTTTAAAAAGACCTTTGTTAGGGAAAAATACCAGCCTAGGACAATACTATTCACCATGAACTGCTTTTAGTTTGAAAGTTTTAATTTCAGACCATCCTATGTGGTTACTTTAGGTCTCTGCGTTTATAAGGCCACCAGGTAGGCCTCCCAGGAGCTTGTCAGGTTCAGTATTTGGCCCCCTTTTCATCTGCACTTTCCTCTTTTGGTCACACACCAATCCAAGGGAGCATTGATGACCAACCTTTTGGTTGGATAATGTGGTCCCACAGTGCTAGGAAGGCTCATTCCTAGGAAGACTTAGTGTCAGCGTTTGTCTTGCTGAACAGTGGACTATTGGGCATGAGGTAAGACCAAAACCTTGGATGGAAGTCAAGTTGAATTTTTCTCAAAAAGGAAAAGCAGGTTAAATGTTAGACACTCAGATCCTATGGGCCTTCATGAAGAAAAACACCCTGGGTCATTTCCAACCGGTAAGCTGTCATGATCTCGGTTTTGCTGTCTGTCTCACTCCTCTGTATTTTGCATCTATGGTAACATTTTCTTATAGTTTTGAGACAGGCTAGTAATCCAGGACAAGTGGTACAGGGAAACTGAGATAGATAATTAAACAGCAGTATAATGATCTATGTATCAGAAAATACAAACCCAAGCAGTTTACAGCCATCTAGTAAATGCTATCTTCCCTAAACCAGGGATACATAAGAGTAAATGGTTTGCACTTCTCTTCCCCAACCAGAGGGTAAATAGCTTCAATCACCTACTCAGATAGTCAGATAGCAGAAATCCAATTACTAGTGTCATCTGCCAACCACAGCCAAGGACAGAAGAAGTTGAGGGAAGAAATCTCACTTTGGCACATCAGCATAAAGCTGATGAATATTCTATTGAGATCCTCCCCTAAATGCCTAGCCTTTAAAATCCATCAAAATGGCCTGGGGCTGGAGGCGGAGGATCAATGGGGTGGGGGGGAGGGAAGGGAGAACATGTAATACTTTATTTTTTTTTGTTTGTGTGTGTGTGTGTTTTTTAAATACTTGCAATAATAAAGAATTATTAAAAATAAATAAAACCTCTCAAAATGAAGGTCTAATATGCACTCTCCCTGCCAGGAATATGCCTGCTCTTCCCCAACCCTTTCCTTCCCCCACAAGCATGAATCTCCTAAACTCTAAGGAACCCCATGAGACTTGCAATGAGGGCTATAAGGGACAGCAGCAGTTTGTCCCAGATAAACCCCCCGAAGCGTCCCAGGGCCCCCTTTTCTGACTACTTGGTGAGCCAAAGCAGGCTCATTTCCCCCTTTCTTGTTTCGCTGTCCCCAGCTTTAATAAATGTCCTCTAAAACTCACCCGGACTTGTGTTGTGAGATTTTACCTGCAGGAAGTGAAGGACCCACACACTACCAGCTGGTCCTAGGCAGATCCATTCTAGGCCAGGTCCCCTTTCCAGTCATAGTTTGAGGGCACACCATACACCTTTTCAATTTTTACAGTCTGACTTACAGATTAGTTCATGGCTCATCTACTTCCAATTAGAAGCACTCAAGTGCCGTTCGTTGTTAATCTGATGCCCTTAATGTTTAGTTCTACCTCACAGATTAAAAAAAAAAAAAAAACCCAGCACAAATAAAATCTGGCCTCTTACCTCAAAGCAGGAAAGTCTGAAGTTCCAAGGGAAACTCACCCAAGTCCTCTAGATGCAAAACAAGGAGCCAGTGGGGCTCAATGGGTCCATGCTGGTACCTAGGACCGTCCGGGTCTACAAGATGGTCCTGGGTGGGCTTCTTTGGAATCCTGCGCAAACCAAGTAAATGTCAACATAAGAAATGTCCAGCTGAAACCGGTTTGGCTCAGTGGATAGAGCGTTGGCCTGCGGACTGAAGGGTCCTGGGTTCGATTTTGGTCAAGGGCATGTATCTTGATTGCGGGCACATCCCCAGTCAGGGGCGTGCAGGAGGAGGCTGATCAATGTTTCTCTCTCATCGATGTTTCTAACTCTCTATCCCTCTCCCTTCCTCTCTGTAAAAAATCAATAAAATATATTTTTTTAAAAAAGAAAGAAATGTCCAGACTAGTAGGTTTGGCTGAGTGGATAGAGAATAAGAGGTCCCAGGTTTGATTCTGGTCAAGAACATGTATCACCCTGGTTGTAGGTATGGGAGGCAACCAATCGATGTGAGAGACACATAATGTTTCTCTCTCTGTCTCTCCACCTCCCTTTTATTCTCCCTAAAAAAACAAAAGAGTCAATGGCAAAATATTATCGGATGAGGATGAACAACAACAAAAAAGAAATGTCCAAATCTGTAAGAATTCTTTATGAGTTTATTTTAGCCAAACTGATGACAGTTGCTGGGAAGCAAAATCTCAACAGATTGAGAGAATGCTCCCACTAAAAATTTTTCTAGTTCAATTCTAAGTGCTTTGTGATTCTTGTTTATCTTATTCTTAAGAATTTATTTGAAATTAGAAGGGAAACTTCTACAATCTTATTTTCATGAAAAAGAGAGATCAGTATTTTAATTATAGCAAGGAAGAGAGTTTTTAAAAAGCTGAAAAAATCACTCATAAATATATGTATATGCATATATACATATATGTGCATATCTTATATAATAAAGAGGTAATATGCAAATTGACTATCATACAAGATGGCAGCTCCCATGTGATCAAAGATGGCCACCCCCATCTTGTGGACACAAGATGGCCAGCAGGGGAGGGCAGTTGGGGGGACTAGGCCTACAGGGGAGGGCAGTTGGAGGGGACCCAGGCCAGCAGGGGAAGGCAGTTGGCGGGGGGGGGGGGGGGGGGGGGGGGGGGGGGGGGGGGGGGGGGGGGGGGGGGGGGGGGGGGGGGGGGGGGGGGGGGGGGGGGGGGGGGGGGGGGGGGGGGGGGGGGGGGGGGGGGGGGGGGGGGGGGAGGGGAGAACCAGGCCAGCAGGGGAGAGCAGTGAGGAGCAATGAGACTAGCAGGAGAGCAGTTAGGCATTGATCGGGCTGGCAGGGAAGTGGTTAGGGAGTGATCAGGCTTCAGGCAGACAGAAGCGGTTAGGGGCAATCAGGAAGTTAGGCAGGTGAGCATTTGGGAGCCAGCAGTCCTGGATTGTGAGAGGGATCCCAGATTGGACAGGATTCAGGCTGG
>PVJN01023345.1:0-32376 GCA_004026805.1 Lasiurus borealis | reverse complement strand
ACACTGAACTGGTTGGCCTTAAACGGAACTCCTTAAATTCGCCAACCACAGAAAGGTGAACATTATCGCTATCTTCCTTCCCGGATGTGGAAATAAGATAAGTGATTTGTTTTAGATCACCAACCAAAAGAAAGCTCATAGATTCAACTCTAGGCTTTTGTCAGGTCCAATGTTCTTTTTACTAAAAAAAAAAATCCCTACCAGGAGTCTCTTAAATGTAAGAAATACCCCTTTCTTTAGATTATAAGCGTTATTGTATAAATCAATATGTTAAATTCTGGCAACATATAAACTTGGGCTTGATTTTGAATAATACTAATTATTGACCCTGGGAAGTCACTTCATCTAATTAAGTCTCGACAACTTCTGTAAAATACAGATTTTACTGGACAATTGTTTTTTTGACTGCCCAGAATCCATTTCCCCTCCCTAAGAACAATGACTTCTTTCTGTGGAATTAACTTTTTTTGTATTGCATACTGCTAAAGTACATAGGTGAATCAAACAAATCCAGTTTGATATTCCCTTCCTAAAACTTGAGTCTTGAGGGAGAAACAAACCAAACATGTCTAGAACTTACTTATTCCAGCCAACAGTGCTGAAACAGTTATTGCTGTTTCTGGACTACTCCTGTGGTCTACCACTGCTGTTTCAGTTCTTTGCAGCCATTCTGGTTCCCAAGCCAGATTTTCTTTTTTTAAAATATGTTTTTAATGATTTGAGAGAGAGGAAGGTAGAGGGAGAGAGAGAAACATCAACCAGCTGCCTCCTGTATGCTTCCAGTCTACAACCCCAGCATGTCCCTCGACCAGGAATCAAACTGGAGAGATGACCTCTTGGTACCTAGGATGATGCTCACTGAGCTACACTGGCTAGGGCAGCCCGTAATATCTTTCCAAATAAATTCCCTTTTGTTTACAATAGCCATTTCGTTGCATATAACCAATGAACTCCAAATAAAACACGGCTTTAATCCTAATTAGTTTGGCTCGGTGGAAAGTGTCGGCCTGCAGACTGAAAGGTCCCAGGTTTGATTCTGGTCAAGTGCATGTACCTTGGTTGCAGGCACATCCCCAGCAGGAAGCAGCTGATCCATGTTTCTCTCTCATTGATGTTTCTAACTCTATCCCTCTCCCTCTCTGTGTAAAAAAAAAAAAAAAAAAAAAAAAAAAAAAAAAAAAAAAAAAAAAATATATATATATATATATATATATAAAACAAAAACAAAAAACACTGCCTTATTAGATTATTGACAGTATAGAATGGGAATCAATAGCTATAAGTTGATACTACCTAGTCATTTGAAGTAAATTCAGTATGAACTATAAATGAACATACAACATAGTAATATTGAAAATATGATACAAATGATGTATAAAAAAGATTCACCCACTGATTACCCACCCAGGCTACCTCTTGGCAGAACTGTTTTTTAGAACTAGAGGCCCGGCACACAGATTCATGCACTGGTGGGTCCCTTGGCCTGGCTGTGCCCTCTTGCAATCTAGACTGCTTCGAGGATGTTGGCCTGCCGGTTTCAGCCCAATATCCACAGACCAGGCCAAGGGACCCCACTGGTGCACAAATGTGTGCACCAGACCTCTCTATGCATAGATCTTTAATCTCATCCTGCTCTCCCCAATTCCCTCTGAGATTCATCACTCTGTTCCATGTTTTCAAGCCTGTGTGTTGAGCATCTGCCTCCTGGTAGTCAGTGTGCATCATAGCTACGGTCAAACAGTTGAATGGCCACTTGGGCTTTCATATATTTAGATTAGTGGCCCAGTGCAAGAATTTGTACACATTGAAAGGAAATTAGAAGAAACATTTTAATATTGCTGTTCGCGCTTTTCTCTATAATAGAAATGTCAACCAAATTTACGATCGACGATGACAGATTGAAACACACGTGTGCGATTGGTGCCAGTGAGAGCTTTATATGTGTTGCCTATGCGCTATAGATGTGTTAGCCTTTTATAGATATAGAATAAACTTGCTTAATTAGACTTGCTTTCTGATATAGCTAAACTTTTTCCAGTTCAGTGTTGCACAACTTCTCTTTCAGCACTGGCTTAGAACTGGCTGGAAATATTGACATGAAGCAGATTATTATTGTAGATCTTGCAGGGAGAACAAAGGGTAAAATATTTCACTGCAGCAGTGTTTGACTATATTCCACACAGTGAGAAAACCTGAAGTCATTTTCAAGGTCCACTATTTCTTACTTCTTTTCATTTGGGTCAAATTTCTAAGCTTTCTAAATCTCCATTTTCTGACTAATGAAAAGAAAATAGGATTCCACCGAGTCTCCTATCTACCTACTCCAGGACTTCTGTGAGGATCAAATGAGATGAGGCACTGGAAAAAGACTTCACAGACATTTAGTGTAAAATGTTTCCACCTGGCTATAAAGCAAGTCATGATCCTGGGCTGAAGAAACTTCAAGGAAGCTAGTCATTAGGGAGAGGAAGCTGGGCATTGCTATGTGGTCATTACCCAGTGCCGACAGTGACCATTTCTGAGCTGGGCTGGGCTGTGGGCCACACTTTGCACCCAGGGTCTCAGCAGCATCAACTGCGATTGGGTGGGTTGTTGCTTTGGGGTGGTGACAGGGCCTGTGTCCCACTTGCGGAAGTCAAGTGTTGCTTTGTGGGTGCCAGGTCCATGGTACTGTTTATTGTTAAATGGCCTGTTGCTAGGGAGAGGAAGCTGGCTGCATTTTGTGCCATGGGGTCTCAGATGTGATTTGGTGGACTGTTGTTCCAGAGTGGTGGCGGAGCCCATGTCCCACTTGGGGAAGTCAAGTGCTGCTTTGTGGGCACCAGGTCCACGGTGCTGTTTCTCTGTAAATGGCCAGTGTGCATTATGGCAAATCCTGCGTTGAGTGTCTGCCCCCTGATGGTCAGCATCATAGCGACCGATGGACAGTCGGATACTTAGCGCATTAGCCTTTTATGTATATAGATATAAATCCCACATCCTTAATAGAAAGACACCTTAACATACCTGACATGGGTCTTTAATACCCATTCTACTCCAGGAAATGTCTTGAGTTTTCAATGACCTGAAAATGGAGAAGTAAGAGATCAGTTTTTTGAAGAAGTTTTAAAGACATACAAAATAAAAGATAGAGATCCTGCATGCAGTTTACACATTACAGGAGAGAAACATGCAACTTTAAGGAAATTTTAAGTAACATTTCATTGTGAATATCAATATGGGAACCTATAGGGGCTCATCCTTATAAATTTTAAAATAGCTGAGCAGAAATCTTTACTTTAGGGAGCATATCTAATCTACAGTCATTGAAATTTTACATTGTGTCATTTAAGATGTCAGACTTTGTGCCCAGGTTACATTACAGTTCACTTGTGATGGGCAGGATTATTAAGAGTTATGGCTAATTTATGCGGCAGCATATGGTTTTTCTTTTTACAGCTATTTTTATTAAACAAGTTTTGCAAAGTTTTAACATTAAAATTAACAGCTAAAGAATTGTTTATGCAAGTTGCTGTCACAGTTTATGTAAAAGAGAAATATGTGCTATTAAAATCAGACATTTAGGTTACCTTTGGTTTTTTGCGATGCATGTTAGCTTTACACATCCTGATTCTCTTGCGATAATTTTCCTTTAAAAAGGGGGGTATAGAGTGATCTCTTTTCATCAAAACAAGACATAATGCCCTGAAAGCTGACTTCAAACCATGGTTGAAAATTCAGTTATTTACACTTTATCACAATCTACAAATACATTTTTTGTTGGTGTGTTTTAAAAAGAAAAAAAATGTCCATCATGCACTGCTGCAGGCAGCTTGGCACTTCATACAAGAGGATTTTTCACCCCCGAGCAGTTTTAGGTGGCTCATTTAGAGAAGGCATGCAAACCCTAAAAATTAACAGAGGAGTGGAAATAGGGCCAACCAATTCCATCATTTCCTCTTGATCTCTCAGGAGGGAGTACAGAGCCAGCCTATCATGCCAGATCCTGCCCCAGCCCAGCTGATTTACTAATAACAGTATTTCTGGGATTAAAAGGGAAACACTTAAGTGTACCCAGAGTTTGCTGAACTGTCATCTCAAAAGCAGGTGCTATCCCTTTCCAATCTCACAGAGATTATTTGGTGTTACTTTTAGGACCACCAAGGGAAGATGCAAACAAAGTGGTTGGCACTTTAAATATTGACACCTCTGTATGGGAACCAATCCAAGTTTTTGTTGTTTCTTTCTCTCCAGATAGGATTAGATAACACTGTTCTCAACAACTTCCAGGGGGTGAAAAAGCTTTGATTATTTTTAAACTAAAACTTAACAACTCATAAACTTTTTTTGGTAAACTTAAAATAAAATCCCCACCACAACTTTTAAGAAAGTCTCCAAGCTCCAACTTTTAACAAGCCCATTAACTTTAGAATTAATTTAAGTTTATTTGAAAGAGAAAACTATTTTATTGTCCACCCACAAAAATGACAATTCATCACATTTACTTTGATTAAAAAAGGACTAAACTTTATTGACAAACTGCTTCAGACATTTTGACATAAGTTTAAGCTACCTATTTAGGCAGACTTACACATGTAGCATTTAATCTTCCAAGAACAAAATGGGAGGATGGTACAAATCCAATTAGGACTTTAACTTATGTACAAAGTGGATTTTGATTCCTTTTTCATTCAGCTGCAGTGTCCCTTTTTATATCATGCTAGTGTTGAGACATACTTCAATGACTACCTTGGGAACAGTTCAATATTGACAACTGTCAAACTTAAAAAAATGATCAGCTTTTGGCCCCAGTGTCCAAATGAGCTTTTCATGGAGTGTAGAATCTCAGATGGACAAAAACACTTTCTTTTTAAATACTGAAACTTTAATTATTAGTACTATTATTTAAAGATTGTTGCTAAAAAGCTCTGCATCAAATTCAATTCAGGTGGCAAACCCCTCTCCCCAATTACTCTTCAAAGCCTACTTTCCACTAAGTATCTCTCAACACTGTATGTCTGGGGCTAGATTTCAAAACCCACATAATGAAAAAGTCATTTTTACAAACCTAATCTTGTTGTTTTTTAAGTCAATTAATGTTAAAATTGCATCAACTATTTAATTCATGAGGATCTTTCATATTAAAATTTAACCTTAAGATTCAACCGCCATGTGCTTTTAAAGGAAACATTTTTAGTGACGTCTGAGCTCACTTTTACATGGTGGCACCTATTGCCGTTAACGTTTGTGATTTTAAATCTTAAACAGCCCTGAATTTTGAAATGTAGCCTAGTTTGGGATTCTGCAACTACAACTATATGGGATGCCTCAAATCAAAACTAAGATAAAGTTAACAAGCCTTAACTTCAGAACCTTTAAGCAAGCAATGTCACTTTTGAAACTAACAGGTTTGTGGTGTTTTTTTTTTTACTCAACTTCTTTTTTTTATTATAAAAGGTACATTTCTGTTTATATTTAAACAACAAAGAAAAAAAGCATCTACACACTTAAAAAATTAATTCGATATTCCTAAATCTATTTTAACTCATTTTAAAATACTACATACAGAAGCCAGAATGCAGAGTTAAGAATGGAGTAAGGTGGGGAGAAGAAGGGGACCACGAAGAAAAACACTTAGACAATTACTTGTCTGTTGTGGGTAAAGCAACAGGAATCCTGGGAGATACAAGAAATCAGTAACAACTTTGCTCATAACTGATATTTTCCCCTCATGTTTGTTTTTAATAACGTCCATATGGGTGCTCTCTGTATGCTCCCTTCACCGGCCTAGCTGGAGGGGCCTTCAGCGACGGCCTGGTCCCATTCCAGTCATCTTGGCCTATGGGGAAAGCAAGAACAGTTTATAAACCACGTGTCAATGGCATTTAGGATGATCAGGGTAAGTCACCTGGCAAAGAAACACTGCCTTGCTATCTACCCAGCGGTCCTTGCTTTTCCCTCTACTTGGCCATCCTAGCAGCTTAGGCAATTTCCCAACTGGAGGGAAGTTTTGATTGGATAGGCAGAAGGAAAACAGCTCAGAAAGAGCTTGTAATAATCTAGAGCAAAGAGGGTCTCCACAGGCAACATGACTGGATACTTCAGCCTCCAAACCTGGATAAACCCAACACTTGCTGAGACAGTGAAGAAATCAATCACAGCAGGTTTGCAATACCCTTTCCTGTTCCCAAAGCAACCAGACAGCCTCATGTAAGGTGAAGCAGGTAGCTCCCTTTTCATACAATAGAAAGTCAGGTTTTCTCGTGGAGAAGTGCCCTCTGACTCTCTGGGAGAAGCAAGCAAGGACCATTTTTCATTAGGCTTCCCACCAGCAGAGCTGCAGCCCACTGTTCTGGCAGAGCAAAGTACAATCAATTGTGTTTATGGCACTAATTAAAATTCATTATTTCCGCCCTGATGCCAGTAGTCTGGAGAACCAGACAATATAGGTGACATCTTCAAATGGTTTTCCTTTGTAATATGGAAAAATGTGAGGTAGAAGATTACTTATTTCTAGACCTCTCATAAAAATGAGTTGTGTTTATAAGCTTATTCTTCACATTCACTGCCTTATTTTACCCATGCCAGTTCATTCCTGAAGGATTTCTCCAGCTGCCTGCATTCACAAACATCTGCCTCCATCACTTTAGTTTAAAATCCCCTATATGGGCCTGACTGGCATGGCTCATTGGTTGAGCATTGACCTATAAACCAGGAGGTCACGGTCCCATTCCCAGTCAGGGCACATGCTCAGGTTGCGGGCTCAGTTCCCACTGGGGGGCATGCAGGATGTTTCTTTCTCTCTTTCCCTCTTCCTCCCTCTCACTGAAATAAAAAATATTAAAAAAGTAAAAAAATAAATAAAATCCCCTATATGGCTCTAGCCCAATGGTTGGCAAACTGAGGTTCACGAGCCACATGCGGGGCCCCTTGAGTGTGGCTCTTTCACAAAATACCACGGCCTGGGCGAGTCTATTTTGAAGAAGTGGCATTAGAAGAAGTTTAAGTTTAAAACATTTGGCTCTCAAAAGAAATTTCAATCGTTGTACTGTTGATATTTGGCTCTGTTGACTAATGAGTTTGCCGACCACTGCCCTACCCAGTTTGGCTTAGTGAATAGAGCACTGGACTGCAGACTGGGGTCCTGGGTTTGATTCTAGTCAAGGGCACATGCCCTGGTTGCGGGCTCAAGCCCCAGTAGGGAGTGTGCAGGAGGCAGCCAATCAATGATTCTCTCTCTCTCCCCCTCGCCCTTCTATGAAGTCAATTAAAAATACATATATTAAAAAATCCCTTATATGCATCTAAAGTCATACAGCATCCTATCTAAGCCTGTTTCTATGCCTAATATAATAGGTATGTCCATCACCTTCCAAATTGTTTCTGGGTACCAACAAGATAGTTTATTTTTTTCTAATTCTCTTTATAAAGGCAGAAATCAGAACAGATTACCATGGCAACATCATACCAGGGGCATAAGGAGCAGTCTCTTTCAGTCCAGTCTTTTATCCAGCAAAACAGAAATGCAATATAGTCAACACATACAGAGGCCCATTGTGCTGCCTCACTAATGGGAGGGAAATACCCCAGGGCAATCATACCGCTCTTCTAAATAGTGGATTATGAATAGAAGAGTTACTGATAGCAACAGTCCAATGCCCTTTAGCTAGAATTAGTAGAAACTGCTTCCCTGGGAAAGTGGCTGGGTGGTTACTGCATACCATGCAGAGTTGTTGAGCTCAGCTTGTCCATTTGTGGGAGGCCCTAAGAGGTTCCCCTTTTTCAGCTAGGGGAAGAGAGATTGTCAACTAGCATCTTAAGAAGATCTGTCAACTGCTGAACTTCTTGCTAAGAATTCTAGAATTCCTTTAAGTATGTTTAAAATATCTCACCTTTAAAAGACTGCTCCCTCTCTGCCATCTGTGGCCACATGGCACTCCCTCTGGGGCTCATTAACATGAGGCCATTACTGGCTCTTGAGGACACTCTTGAGCAATGCATTTTCAACGAAAGGGAAGACAGTTTGGTCATGCACCCATTCCAGCCGCTATTGCTCTCTTAGGAGGTGAGATGTCTCCAAAACAGTAAGGATCTTAAGCCAGTACTGCCCTGAATTGGCTCCAGCACCACTCCTCTTATCTGAGTCTAACAGGCGTTATTGTTGCCCCAATTTGCTCTGGCTAGCTACTTGCAATCTAGGTGTCTTTCAGCTATTATTTCCTCTACATTGGGATTCTGTTCAATGAGATCCAAAATTGTTTTTAAAAGTGAGGTAGGGCAGAAGAGCAAAATTGGATATAATGAAATTCTAATCTACCAATGTGGTCTAGGTAATTAGCAGCAAAGGTCCAGCAACATAACCTAGGTCCAGCTATCTACTTGATTAAAGTAGGAAAAAAAATCATATCATCTTAAAAGTTTACTGCTCCAGCCCTGGCTGGTGTTTCAAAGTGGTCAGAGCACTGGCATGTGCACCAAAGGGTCGCAGGTTCCATTCTGGGTCAAGGGCCAAATGCATGTACCTGGGTTGTGGTTCACTCCCTACCTCCGGTGGGGGTGCATGCGGAAGGCAGTCAATCGATGTATCTCATATTGACGTTTTTCTCTCTCTCCCTCCCTCCCACCATACCTCCTCTTCTACTATCACTAAAAAGTAATAGAAAAACTATCCTCAGGTGAGGATTTAAAAAAAAAGTTTGCTCTTCCAATCAGGCAAACTAGTTTGCTGAGTCCTAGTTTAGGACATTTTCTTAGCCTTCCAAGAGTAACAGTATCCCTATCTCTACTGTACACCACAAAATTTAAGTAAGAGTAGGATTCCTATTGTTACATCTATCAACAACTTGGTCTTGAAAGGGTTCTCCTCAGGTGTGTGACTGTCTGATCCTCAATTAATTAAGCATTCTCTCAGGCACTTACTTGCACATTCTGTCCCAACACAGAAATAAAGACATACCATATGCTTCATAAGAATCTTGAACCTCCCCATGTCCATAGTCATAATATTCTGAGTCCCTAAAAGCCAAAGACAGAGTGTTAAGAGAGCCATATATTAACTAAGTTTCAGTTTCACCTTTCTCCCAAATACTTCCATATTTCAGTCATAAATAGTAAATAGTAAATAGTAAAGGAAAATACTCATTCCTCATCTCCAAACCATAAAATATTACCAACACATGTATAACTATGTATTCATAAGAAAATGAATGACAACTATAGCAAAGTAAAATGGATACCACATAATTTAAAGTGGAAAAGCACAATATAAAATTAACCACAGTGTTCACGGAAGAGAACAAACACACATGAGAATTATCTTGTCCCCCTTGTAGAATTATGAGACATCTCTTCAATCAATCACAGATAAAACAAATATACACAAAAAAATGTTTTTAAAGAAAAGCATAGCCCTGCCCAGTATGGCTGTTGCCAGTTTGATTCCTGGTCAGGGCACATGCTTGGGTTGCATGCTTGGGCATGCAGGAGGCAGGTGATTGTTTTGCTCTCAAATGGATGTTTCTCTCTCTCGAATTCAATAAAAATCTTAAAAAAAAAAAAAAAAAAAAAGAAGAAGAAGAAGAAGAAAGAAAAAAACCCAAGTTATTGCAGTGGAATTCTAGTTTCCTTTTAAACTTTTAAAAAATTTTACTGTGACTGTGATATTTCTAAAAAAATAAATCAAATAATTTAAAGGCATTTTCCCTTTGTTTCCATGTAGTCACAGCTCAGAAATTTTTCTATTCTCAGATTCTATAATATAATTCAAGATTCATAATGATCTAAACTTACAGATGTCCAAAGCATAGTAGTTACCCTTAAAAGGTAAGCCATACTGCTCCCTAGATTTGTGTTGCCTAAATTTCTGTCCCTTCCACTTTTGCCCAACCCCGACCCTGTTACCCACCCCCCCAAGACAAGAAACAGCACCTCTATTGCCTGACTTACCCTTGGCTCTGGCTGTAATAGCCCTCGTAGCCTTCATAACTCTGCTCTGCATATGTATCATCATATCCCTAGAACCAATAAAATGAAATAAGCAGAATCACAGAGAGTAGAGAAGGTAATTACATCCCATGGGAGGATGCAGGCTTTTACATGAACAGAACATGAACTTTCCCTCCCAAATGTTAACACCCATTGTGAAATAATAAGAGAGAAAGGGTTATTTTTAAAACATGAAACAAACCAACCAACCAAAAAGAAACAAAAACAAAAACCAAAAACCAAGTGTGAGCAGGAAATAAGGTACAAAGTTGAACTGGTAGTAGTGGGAGACCCCCTTAGTAAAATACTGTACATTGAAGCACAGCTTATTTCCTGTTTAATCTACATACATATGGCAGCAAACCATGCTTAAAATGGAAAAATCTTCTCCTAAGTTAACATTCACTGCAAGAGAAAAGAGCAGATTCTGAATCTTACAGGCAATCCCTGCCACCTACATCAAGAGCCAAGGCCCTGTCATTCAACTTCCTTTGGCAACCTTCTAGGTAGTGGGAAATGGCACATTGTTCAAACTTCTTACATAATCTTCATATGTTTCTGGTGCAGGGGGTGGAGGCAAAGGTATTCTCTGGATGCCTGCTGTCCGTGCCCTTGGTGCTGGAGCACCCCTCACAGTAGGTGGGGGTGGCACTCCTCGAGTCACGGTGGCACCTCTGGTGATGGCTCCTCTCACTGGCGTACCACGCACCAAAGCCCCACGAGGTGGTACAACACCACGGCCCCTATAAAAAGAAAGTTTCCCCTCTTTTAATTAATTTATTGGGGTGACACTAATTAACAAAATTATACAGGTTTTAGGTTCATGATTCCGTAACACATCATCTAAGAAAGTTTATTTTAAATGTAGATCATTTTTTCTTTTTTCTTTTTTATACTTTATCTTTATTATTGAAAGAGATTTTTTAATAAATAGGCTACTTACACGGTCAGATTTGTGTGCAAATTCTGGAACTAGCCAGATTTTATGATGCCTTAAAAATACTATTATTAAAACCTAGAGGAATGTATGGGTAAGTAAAAAACCCACAATGGAAGATTCCCCAGGTCCCACAATAGACTGCTTTGGAGAGTCTGAACAATCCATAAAGATCAGTAACAAAAGGTAAAATGCTAAAGTTGGTGATCATTTAAAAATGCCGTAACTGGCCCGACTGGCATGACTCAATGGTTGAGTGTCGATCTAGGAGGTCAGGGCACATGCCTGGGTTTCGGGCTTGACCCCCCTCCCAGTGGGGGCATTCAGGAAGCAACAGACTAATAATTCTTTCTCATCAATGATGTTTTTTTTCCCTCTCCCTTCTTCTCTGAAATCAATAAAAATATATTAAAAAAACAAAACAAAAATGCTATACTGTCCAAAATTAAACGACCAAAGGTTTTAGATGGACTGCTACACTTGACTATGGCCAAAATACTCAAGAATTAGAATTACACTCAATGAAGGATATAAGACTCCTTCTAAGCTGGAGATAAGAGCACCAAAAAGAGGGAGATGGTATACTAGCGGTCAAATTTACATCCTATTTCTGGTTGGTTATATTATTTTTACCTGGGGACAGGTGGAGGAGGAGGGGCAGCTCCCCGGCCTCTCACTGGCACCCCACGTCCTCGAGAGGGCTCTGGTACTCCATTCAAATAGGACAGCTCTAGAAACTGCTCCTGACAGATATCATCCATCATATCCTGCAAATGAAAGATAAAAGAAGAATTACTGTGTAACATCTCCAACTTTTGCTGGGAAGTCTTCTAGCCCACATGAGTCTTGAACAAATTAGAAAGCCCAGATGAAGTATAAGAGATCATTCATTCTCTGAAGTCAAATGGCACCCTGCCTGTTACCTCTTTGAGGAAAGTACTTTATCTTTATTAAAATACTAGAGGCCCAGTGCATAAAATTCGTGCATGGGAGCAGGGGAGGGAGGGTGTGGGTGGGGGAAGAGGGAGGTGTCTCTCAGCCCAGGCTGTGCCCTCTCACAACCCAGGACCCCTTGGGTAGGTTCCCTAAGCCTCGAGAGTGATCAGGGCCTATCAGGGCTTTCCTTCCTTTGGCTGCCAGCTACTGGTCCTGCCTCCACCACTGCCACTGCAATGGCTCCAAGGGGAAAATGTACAACTCTAATAATGGATGCAAAAACAGGTTCATTCTTTTTCCTTCACAGGAGGGAAGAATTGAGTCATCTGCAAATCTTTTCATATATTTCCTGATAAAAGCATTCAGTCTTAATATACATGCATTTTTATACAGTTAAGGTGGGTAAAGTTTTAAGAATATAAAATTCTAATCACCACAGAGATACCCCTCTACAGCTCTTTACCTCCTACCTTACACATTACTGCTGCTTAAGACTCACACTGGAAAATCAAGTGACCATAGACAGCCAATTTTTTAGAGTCTCCCAAATGCCGTATCAACACTGAGGAAACCCAGATCTCCCTGGCAGGAAAGTTATCTAATAAAAGAGAGAGAGGCAAATTGTACCTCTGCTATGCTCACAAGCCACGCCCACCAGCCAATCAGGAGCAAATTAACCCAACAAAGAAAGTGGTTGATTTGCATACTCTGGCCCAGTAGCCTGAGTCCTAGAAACATACTTGGGACCCAGGCCCTCCTAGCCTGTAGGCCCACACTTAGACCCTGAGCAGCAGGGGTTCCAGAACACCCCCGGCCACTCTGGAACTATGGGTGCAGCAGCCAAGCTTGCCCGAGCTCTGGCACCAAGTGGCGGTTGGGGTCCATGCCCCAAGCCTGGTGTCCCAGGGCTGGCTGCTGGCCTCAGGGCATTCAGAGGCAAGGATGTTCCTGCCCTGCTCCCAGCGGCTTGCGTGTGCTCTGGGCGCTAAGTGGCTGTTCAGGTCTACGCCCCCAGCCAGGCGCCCACGACAGGGAGCTGACTGCTGGTCTCTGGAGCATACAGAGACCCTGGAGGCTTCCCCATGTGCGATCCAGAGGTCCCTGCATGTCCCCCAAGCCTGGCGCCCACAACGGGGCTGGCTGCTGCCCTCCAAGGCATTCGGAGACAGGATATTTCCGCTTGGCACCAAGCGGCAGTTCGAATCCACGTCCCCAGCCCAGGCTGGCCGCTGGCC
Source organism: Lasiurus borealis (assembly GCA_004026805.1). Classification (NCBI taxonomy): domain Eukaryota; kingdom Metazoa; phylum Chordata; class Mammalia; order Chiroptera; family Vespertilionidae; genus Lasiurus; species Lasiurus borealis. Next base: position 19,305 of record PVJN01023345.1, on the reverse strand, counting down.
TCCGGGCATTCCAAGCCGTGGATGTTCCTGCCCCGCCTCCAGCCACTTGCGTGTGCTCAGGCATCAAGTGGCGGTTTGGGTCCATGTCCCCAGCCCAATGCCCTGCATGCCTCCCACCACAGCACCCACAACGGGGGGGAGGGAGCTGGCTGCCAGTCTCTGGGGTGTTCAGAGACCCCGGTGGCTACCACTGATGGCAGGGACACCCCCCACTAGCCCAGTGGATACAATGCAGGGGCTGTATGAGCTGCAGAGGAAACACCATTTTTAAAAAAATATTTATTTTATTGATTTTTTTACAGAAAAGAGGGGAGAGGGATAGACAGTTGGAAACATCAATGAGAGAGAACCACTGATTAGCTGCCTCTTGCACACTCCCCACTGGGGATGTGCCTCCAACCAAGGTACATGCCCTTAACAGGAATCAAACCTGGGACCCTTCAGTCTGCAGGCTCACAGTCTATCCACTGAGTCAAACCAGTTCCATTGGAAACACCTTTTCTGACTGCTCATTGGCTAAGCTCCTGTATGCCACCACTGGCAGTGTTCTTGGTAACTTGGGTAATAAGAATCCAAGAAGGTGATCTAGGGTTTTTTCACCACACTCCTGGAGGAAAAAACAAAGGTCCGCTGCTGGAGGGGCTAAGAAATGTCATTACCTGCCCCAGCTGGTTTGGCTCAGTGAACAGAGCCTCGGCCTGCTGACTGCAGGGTCGGGGTTTGATTCTGATCAAGGGCATGTACCAAGGTTACAGGCTCCTCCCTGGCTGGGGCCCAGGTCAGGGCTCGTGCAGGAGGCAACCAATCAAAGTGTCCCTCCCATGTTGATGTTTCTCTCTGTCTCTCCTTCTCTCTTCCACACTCTCTAAAAAGCAATGGAAACATATCGTCAGGTGAGGATAAAAAAAAAAGAAAAAGAAAGAAATGTCATATCCTATGAAAGACACATCTTGAAAATGCCTAAAGAAAGTTGTCTTTTTTTTCACGTGAAGGGACTAGAGTACGTGTTGATGAAAACATCCTGGCAGCTGCAGAGGCTGCAGCAGCAGGGTAATGGGGCTGGTGCCTTTCCTTAATCAGTCCGGTCACCTCCCACAGAGGGTGGCCAAACTGAGGGTTTTTAGTCTGTGAGAGGGGGCAGGCTGGGATGAGGGAACTCTATACCGTGCACGAATTTCATGCACTGGGCCACTAGTCTTTTTCTGAAGATCCACTTACATGGAAGTTTTGTAAACCTATTCCTTTTGAGAAATATGCTGAGACCAATGATAAAGAGGGGATGGGCACTCCCCGTAGTCCTGTTCAGAAACTGGATTGGCTCAGGATGCTTCAATACAACACACCTCAAAGAGAGTCAAAAGAATTCCCTCAAGGAAATATTGACCAGCTCTGGGTTTTTCTCCAGGATATTTAAATTTGGCTGTTTCAGGTTGAACATTCTAATGAAGACAAGGTACTTGGAAGCAAAGCAGCTGCTGAGATATTTGAGACAGTTTTGGAATCCTTGGAACTCAGCATTATAGGTACACAATGCTTATAAATTTTTGCTCTACCAGTTCTCACATCCTCTGAACATCTCATTTAGTTCTCTCTTTAAAAAAAATTTTTTTTTAAATTAATTTTAGAGAGGAAGGGAGAGGGAGATAGAGATAGAAATAGAAACATCAATGATGATCAACTGCTTCCTGCATGCCCCCCAGTGGGGATAGACTCTGCTTATTCTATGGGATCTAAAAACACAGTATCAAGGCTGTGAGCTCTTTTAAGGAGCCTACAGAAATGTTTGCGAGTAGAAAAATATGAAAACGAAATAGCACTGGGAATAGATTGTGACCTCCTGGTTCATAGGTCAATGCTCAACCACTGAGCCACACAGGCCTTGCCACATTTTGTTCTAATTCCCTCATTTTACAGTCAAGAAAACCAAGAACTGTAGTCACTCCCTTTAGTTTTAATGATGAAAATATGATGCTTACTCACTTCTAGTTGAATAGTACTGCTAATGCTTTCTAAGGTTCCAGATTAAACCTTGGTTATTAAATATTCAACAGTAGTATGTTAATTCTAGTAACTATCAAGCTTTACTAAAGGGCAAAAATTGCACCATTTTCTATTAATTCAAAGAATGGACTCTCTGACCAGGTATCTTGATAAGCAAGACAGGTAACCTTGTCTGTTCTAACTCTTCTTGGGCCTCAATTATATCCTCAAAGGAGCTGCACACCAATCTGTTCAATATCAACAGTCAAGCCTGTAATACTCGGGTTTCTTTCTAATCAAACTCTACTTGAGTAAACTCCTCCAGGAGAAAAAGCCCTGAACACATTCAGGTCAAATTTAATCCATTAAGATTGGATACTAGAAGCTTCTCGCTGTTATCCTCTAGATGTGTTGTTCTCAACCTTTCTAATGCTGCGACCCTTTAATACAGTTCCCTCATATATATTGTGGTGACCCCCAACCATAAAATTATTATTATTATTATTTTAACATATTCTATTGATTTTTTTACAGAGAGGAAGGGAGAGGGAATAGTTAGAAACATCAATGAGAGAGAGACATTGATCAGCCACCTCCTGCACACCCCCCTACTGGGGATATGCCCGCAACCAAGGCACATGCTCCCAACCGGAATCGAACCTGGGACCTTTCAGTCCGCAGACCGACGCTCTATGCACTGAGCCAAACTGGTTTTGGCCATAAAATTATTTTTGTTGCTACTTCATAACTGTAATTTTGCTACTGTTAGGAATCGTAATGTAAATATCTGTGTTTTCCCAAGGTCTTAGGCTCTACAGCAGCGGTTCTCAACCCATGGGCCACAACACACAGGTTGAGAACCGCTAGCAGGGTTGCCTAAGACCATCGGAAAACACAGATATTTACATTACAATTCCTAACAGTAGCAAAATTACAGTTATGAAGTAGTAACAAAAATAATTTTATGTTTGGGGGTTACCACAACATGAGAAACTGTATTAAAGGGTCACGGCATTAGAAAGGTTGAGAACCACTGGTCTAGATGTTGTAAAGTCTAAAACACAAACCCTTGAGTCACTTTCCTATAATCTCCTGGTTCCACAGTAGCACCAAAATACTTAGCTCAGTGAAGAAACTGTTAAATCTTTGCTAACCAGATGTTAGAATGCCAGACATGCTGTGGATCTAAGATACTGATATACAACTAAAACCACATTACACAAGGATGAGTAGAGTGGCCTTGGGGCACAGTGCTTTGAAAACTTGGTACAAGTTAAAGGACCACACCTCAGGAAAATAAACGTTAAGGGGAGAATTTGGTATACAATTTTAGGTTATGCAGAGACCCTGGTTAAGAACCCCTGCCTTAGCAACAGCACAAAATCCAGTTCTCTCTTGCTCAAAAGATATAGAATATAGATTTCCTTACCGGTACTAGAAACTTCTTGACTTCCTCCATAGCATGTGCCATAAGAGCATAAGCCTCACATGGAGGTCCAAAGACTTCAATGAAGACATGCAGATCCATATTCAAATGAGCATATTTGGGGTCTCCACCTTTGCGTAGCTCTTCTTCCTATGGAAAAATGAAAACAAAACATCACATCACAGACTAGGGATTTAATGACACTTTTAACTTCAAGGTCAAAGAAACAGCAAGAAATAACTGTAACATCTAAAGCATAAGAAAAAAGTAAAACAAGCTCTGGAGAATAGCAATTTACACAACCTGCTAAACCTACAATTGGTCTTGCTGCCAAAAGTTAACTATTGTTTTAAATACCTGGTGGAGCCGAAACCGGTTTGGCTCAGTGGATAGAGCGTCGGCCTGCGGACTAAAAGGTCCAAGGTTCGATTCCGGTCAAGGGCATGTACCTTGGTTGTGAGCACATCTCCAGTGTGGGGCGTGCAAGAGGCAGCTGATCGATGTCTCTCTCTCATTGATGTTTCTAGCTCTCTGTCCCTCTCCCTTCCTCTCTGTAAAAAAATCAATAAAATATATTTTAAATACCTGGTGGAGCTCTTATTAGAAGGTACAAAAAAGACAAACTTAATTCCAGTCTCCATTCAGACAATAGGTGTTTGCCAATCCCTGATTCATTGCCAAACATTTCTTTCTTTTTAATTTTTTCTTTAAATTGTTTTTTGCCCGACTCCCCTCCTAGAACTACAATTGCACAAAATGTTAGATTGCACAATAATGTTCCACAGGCAACTAAGACTCTGTTCATTTTCTTTCAGTTCTTTTTATCTTCTCACTTTGGCCTGAATAGTCCTGCCTTTAAGTCCTCTGATTACAACCTCTTTTTTCTTTTTCAGTGTCTCACATTGTAGTATGCTTGTCCAGTGAAATTTGCATTTCAGCTATTACATTTCCTTTTTTATTTTTTTAATTAAATCTTTATTATTCAGATTATTACATTTGTTTCTCTTTTTTCCCCTCCACCCGGCTCTCACCCTTCCCTACATCCTTCCCTTCCTCCCGTTGACCTCATCCATAGGTGTATGATTTTTGTCCAGTCTCTCCTTGAACACCCCTCACCCCTTTCCCCCTGAGAATGATCAGTCCACTCCCTTTCTGTGCTCCTGATTTTATTATATTCACCAGTTTATTGTTGATCAAATTTTTAATTCCCTTAATTTTTAGATTCATTTGTTGATAGATACATATTTGTTGTTCATAATTTTTATCTTTTACCTTTTTCTTCTTCCTCTTCTAAAAGAGTACCTTTCAGCATTTCATATAATACTGGTTTGGAGTTGATGAACTCCTTTAGCTTTTTCTTACCTGTGAAGCTCTTTATCTGCCTTTCAATTCTGAATGATAGCTTTGCTGGGTAATCTTGGTCATAGGTTCTTGCTATACATCACTTTGAATATTTCTTGCCAGTCCCATCTGGCCTGCATCATTTCTGTTGAGAAATCAGCTGACAGTTGTATGGGTGCTCCCTTGTAGGTAATGAACTGTTTTTCTCTTGCTGCTTTTAATATTCTTTGTCTTTTGCTCTTTGTATTTTAATTATGATGTGTCTTGGTGTAGTCCTCTTTGGATTCCTTTTATATGGGGTTCTGTGTGCTTCCTGGACTTGTAAGTCTATTTCTTTTACCAGATGTGGGAAGTTTTCAGTCATTATTTCTTTAAATAGGATTTCAGTATCTTGCTCTCTCTCTTCCTCTGGTACCCCCACAATTCTGATGTTGGTACGCTTGAAGCTGTCCCAGAGGCTCCTTACATTATCTTCACATTTTTGCATTCTTTTCTCTTCTTGCTTTTCCAGTTGAGTGTTTTCTGATTCTTTATATTTCAAATTTTTTACTTGATTCTTGCCTTCCTCTAGCCTGCTGTTAGGTCTCTGTATAATATTTTTTATTTCAGTCAGTGTATGTTTAATTTCTAGTTCCATCTCTAGTTGGTTCTTTTTCATCTCCTCTTGGGTCTCGCTAACTTTATCCAACTTTTCTAGAATATTCTTGAAAAACCTTATAAGCGTGGTTTTGAACTCTATATCCAGTTGTTTGTTTTCCTCCATTTCTTTTGTTTGTGATCTCTTCCCTTTTCTCGCATTTTCACTATGCTGGGATAACTTCTGTGTTGGATTCAGCCTTATGATACCAGACTTGCAAACCTGCAGAAGCCTCTCTGTTGAGCTTGGGATGGGTGGAGTCTCAGGGCTTAAGGGACTGCCTTGCCTTCCAGTCAGACGTGCCCTCCAGGGCCCCTGAGTCTCACGTGACTGGATAATCGCTGGAGCGGTCCTTGTGCACGCGCACGCTTTCTCTCACAGTGCCTCTAGACTGCTGCCTTTCCGGCTCCCCTGCACTCCAGGACCATGAGTCTGGGTCCCCAGGGTTTCACTCGAAACCAGGGTTTAGTGGAGTTAGAAGTGATGCAGTTGGGAGGATCTGTCTCTCACCCACTGGTGAAAGCCAGCGGCACAATCAGCAGTCAGTCCTCTGCGCGCAGTGCCGTGTGCACCACCAGACTTCTGATCTTTTGGGACTCCCCTAAATTTCCATGCACTTTTCCTTTTTCACAGTCCAAACTCCCCCCATATGAGTTTTGGCTGGATCTGGGGTCTAGTGCCTTAGGATAAGGGGTTCAATGCCGTTGAGAGTCTCTGTCTCCCTCCCGCCAGAGAAAGCCAGCCAGGTTCTCCAGTACCCGCTTTCTTCGCGTCTCCATACCTCAGCTTTTTGCAGCTCCTCTGGGTCTTTGTGAGTGAGCCCCTTTCTTTCCTTCTAGTTGTAGAATTTCCACTCAGCAAGCTTTCCTGTGGTTCTGGATAATGTCCGTTCTGTCTTTTAGTTGTAGTTTTGAAATTGTTGTGCAAGGCAGCAGTGTAGGTGTTTACCTATGCCGCCATCTTGGATTTCTCCTGCCTATTACCATTTTCATATTCTATACATTCCATCTCTCTTTTATTTTTCCTCTACATCCCTGAACAAATTTATATTTATAATAACTATTTTAAAGTCTTGTCTGCAAATCCCAAAATCTCTTTTTATTTCCAGGTTCCTTTTTCTTTCCCTTCCTTTCTCCTTTTTAAAAAAAGAAAATATTTTTATTGACTTCAGAGAAGAAAAGAAGGAAGAGGAAGAAAGAGATAAAAACATCAGTGATGAAAGAAAATCATTCATCGGCTGCCTCCTGCATGCCCCCTACTGCGGACTGAGCCCAGGCTGGGGATTTAGTCCTCAGGCTGATGCTCTATCCACTGAGCCAAATCAGGTAGGGCTCAGGTCTCTTTCTATCAACTGATTTTCTTCACTGGCTATGGGTTATATTTAATAATTTCCGTATGTTTAATTTTTTTGACAAACAAAAGAAGTCAAAAGAAAAAGCACAATAAAATAAAGTATAATTATTTTTTTTTCTCATTCCCCACCCCTTCCCTTTGACAACCATCAGCTTCTTCTCTAAATGAGTACTTGTTTTGTTTATTCATTTGTTTTGTGTTTTTAGAATCACATAAATGATATACATTTGTCTTTTTCTGACTTTTTCACTTAATATAATACCCTCTAGGTCCATCATGTTGTTCAAATGACAAGATTTCAACTTTTTTTTTTAATTGAAGAATAATATTTTAACACACACCCACTATTCATTATCCATTCATCTACTGATGTACATCTAGGTTGCTTCCATATCTTGGCTATTACTGGTAATGCTACAATGAACATAGGGCTACATATATCTTTTCAAATTAGTGTTTTTGTTTTCTTTGGATAAATACCAGAAATGAAATTGCGCATGGCAGCTCTATTTTTTTTTTTTTTTTTTGAGGAATCTCTACACTGTTTGCCAACCCAATTGACTCATTCATTCATTGCCAAGCATGTGCTTTTAAATTCCAGGTAGAGCTGTTAATCACCAGCCCTTCCTATGTGCTTACATGGCCTGGGGAGTTCTGGGGAGGAAAGAAATTAGGATAGAAAGAAGAAAATCTCATGTAAATTTCATTAGCTAGAATAAAATACTTCAGCTGTAACTATATTCTTCTAATGAGAAATGAGAATGGACAAAAGAAGAGGGTCTGAGAGAACAATGTTCATCAATTAGGCTGCATAAAAGGAGGACTGTAGCAGGTATGTCTCATCTAAAACCTGACCCTAGAAGGCTAAAACTATGCTGTTTTGATGGGAAGTTTCTTGGCACTTACAAAGAATATAACATGTATGGGCTATGGCAAAAAAATAAATAAGTGTTAGGTTTTGTTGTCAGGATTACTTATGGCTCCTGTTGGAATACCTTCTTTTAGCAGGCCTCGAATTTGAGCTGGCTATAAAAACAAACCAGACAACTAATCCTCAGTCTTGCCTGCATGTACAACACTAGCGCTCTCACTTTTTCATATTACTGGAAAGAGGATGTGTTTTTGGTCTGGGTAAGTTTCAGCATAGCATCCCTTCCAAGTTTTCATAGATAAGCTTTCTAATGCCATAGTTGCCACTGCTGTTTCCATTACTATACAGTCAAAAGTCAGAAAAATACCAAACAAACAATCACTTGGGCATATCTAGACTCTTTCAGGGTTAGAAAGAAATAAACTACCTTGATCTACAATCTCTTACATCCAATACAAATTTAAAAGAGTCATATTCTGTACATATACAAGTGCTAGGTTCCATAAGGCATCCTTACTGGACCCTGGGGTACAAGGCATTAGAGTAAGCATGTCAAACTTGTGGCCCACGGGCTGCATTCGGCCCATAACGAATATTTTTGTGGCCCAGCCAATAAAACAGTATGTAAGAAACATTTTAATAAAAATTTTGTAACTTAATTTTTACAATATTTTGTTATGTATAATCCTATCTAATAAAAGAGTAATATGCAAATTGACTACCTCTGCTACACCCACAAGCCATGCCCACCAGCCAATCATAGCAAGTATGCAAATTAACCCAACCAAGATGGCTATGGTCACAGAGAGAGCAGAAGAAAGGCTTGGGTTGCCCCTAGTGATGGAGGAAGTCAAGCTTCCCACAATGCTTGGCAGGCCCAGGCCTCCACTTAAGGCAACAAAGTTTCAATGGCTGCTGCCACAGAGTGAGGCTTGGGTTGCCCTGAGATGGAGGAAGCCAAGCTTTCCGCAAAGGATGGCCCAGGCCTTCACTTAAGGCAACAAAGTTTCAATGGCTGTGCAAGCAGAAGGCTTGGCTCTGCTCCAGACTACAAAGTTTCCATTGTAGAAGATAAATAAATCCCAGATACCAGGGCCTCCGCTTGGGTGGATGGGGGTCGTGACCAGCCTGCAAACCACCATAGGCCCTTTGCCCAGGTTACCCCATGCCCCAAGTGAACACCCACCCTGACCCAGGACACCCTTCAGGGCAAACCAGCTGGCCCCACCCATGTACCAGGCCTCTATCCTAGCTAATAAAAGAGTAATATGCAGATTGACCATCACTGCAATGCACAAAATGACTGCCCCCCTCTGGTCAAAAGATGGTCATCACAAGATGGTCATCAGGGGAGGGCAGTTGGGGGGGATCCAGGCCTGCAGGGGAGGGAAGTTAGGGGTGACTGGGCCAGCAGGGGAAGACAGTTGGGGGTAAGCAGGCCTGTAGGGGAAGACAGTTAGGGGTGACCAAGCTGGCAGGGGAGCAGTTAGATATCAATCAGGCTGGCAGGGGAGGGCAGATAGGGGTGACCAGACTAGCAGGGGAGCAGTTAGGCATTGATCAGGCTGGCAGGGGAGTGGTTAGGAAGTGATCAGGCTGAGACTGGTTTGGCTCAGTGGATAGAGCGTCGGCCTGCGGACTGAAAGGTCCTGGGTTTGATTCAGGTCGGGGGCATGTACCTTGCTTGCGGGCACATCTCCAGTGTGTGTGTGGGGGTGCAGGAGGTGGCTGATCGATGTCTCTCTCTCATCGATGTTTCTGACTTTCTATCCCTCTCCCTTCCTCTCTGTGAAAAATCAATAAAATATATTAAAAAAAAAAAAAAAAGAAGAAGAAGTGATCAGGCTGGCAGGCAGGTGAGCAGTTGGGAGCCAGCAGTCCTGGATTGTGAGAGGGATGTCCCAGATTAGAAAGGGTGCAGGCTGGGCTGAGGAACACCCCCGACCCTGTGCATGAATTTTATGCATCAGGCCTCTAGTTTATATCATAAAAGACCTGTGGTCATGACGCTATAATGGCAGAACGACCAAACAACTGGTCACCAGGAAGTGCATGGAGCACCTCTTGCAGGCTGAGACTTGTGGCTCGCACAGGGCAGGTGGCGCAGGGTGAGTCTCGCAGGGCAGGTCTGGGTCTCGCACAATTTAACACACCAGTCCTCTAGTTTTTAATAATGAACTTGAATGTTCACTAATGACTGATTACTATAATTGTGTTGCATTCATTTCCCTTACATGCCTTATGTGCAAGCTCACCATTTCTCTCCACTAATAGTAGTAGCGAATATTTTAGCAGCCGAATGCCACATCATTAGTCTTATACCGAGTTGTTTGGTGTGTGCAACAGGAAATATTTCGCTTTCGGAGAACAAGAAAAATAGATTTATTTGCGTTATACTTATTAATTTGTGCAATTATTCAGTGTCTGGTAAGTTAATGTTCAAGAAATAATATTAATTTTTTAAAATGTTCTATTATTTTATGTTAATGGATTACTCATTTATTTCAGGTCTTTGTATTCAGCATGTCTCTACTGGAATAAATCTATATTTTTATGAAAATCAAAACTTTTGTTTTTTTTGCAGCCCACATAAATTTACACCTTATTTATTTTGCCCATGTTAGCCTTTGAGTTTGACATGCTTGCATTAGGGTGTCTTCTTGCTTCACTAAGTGACTTACCTTGGCTTTGTCTCTCATTGAGCCCTTTCCTAGCACAGAGATCTTTGCACCAGTCTCTTCTTGCAGTCTTTTGATAGTATTCCCTTGTGGTCCAAGGATCTTCCCCACAAAATTGAACTGACAGAAAATAAAAACAGATTTCTAAATATTCATACTCCTATAAAACATTTCCACATGTACTATCTCATTTGATTACAACAATCCTATTAAACAGGTAGTTTCATTCCCATTTTACCAAAGGATAAACTGAGGTTGCAGTGATGAAGTGATTAGCCTAAAGTTATGAAAGTGGTAGTTCCTAGAGTTGATTTTGGGATTTCAGATGTAGTATTACACTGCAACCCCTAGTACTTTAACATATATAAACATTTTTAAGGAAGTTACCTCAGAACAGACACATGGAATACTTGTTTAGTGCTGTTTGTTTGTAAACTAAATATAACTACTTGCTTTCCTTAAAAAAAAAAAAAAAAAAAAAAGGAGTAGGTGGAGAAAACATTTTTTTAAAGTAAAACAAAGTTAACGTCACCTCTTTAAGGATTTATGTTATAACTTCCTTCATTTTGATTTAATATTAGGAAATATTTTGACAGAATAACTCTTTAGGTTTCAATTTTTTTTCTTTAAACTTTGAGCTAGAACAAACATTTGAGAAACTCTTTTTAATAAGATGATTGCATTTCTTTCCTGGCTATAGCTATCCATCCGATATAGACTTACTTGTTTCAACTGCCAGAAACAAGTATGCAAGTATGGAAGAGAAACTTCAAAGGCTTAAGTTTCTGATGCACCACAGTTTGTGGAAGTCGTTATTAGAGCCCATGACTCATACCTACAATGACAACTCAGAGAAATGAGGCACTTTTTGTCTTACCTTGGGATACTGCTTGACGGGTATCAGTACCCGCTCCTTCAGCTTCATGTTCTTATGAGAAAATAAATCCAAGTAATTCTCCTCATCGTCCTTCTTTGAAAGCCCTTTCTGAATCTTCTCAATTTCTGAATAAAAGAAACAGAATTTAATTGAGTTTTGCTCTGGTGAATAAAGGTAAATTTCTAAGTCTGCATAAAGCAGTAATATGGAGTACCATGTAATGACACGAAATAGTTCAGATGAATGTGCTAATATCAGAGAGAGTAACTAAAAGCACCAAAGCTTAAGTTGATCAGAAAACCCAAAGCCTGATCTTAGTAAGAGCAGTTTGCTTTTTAACCCCCACCTGAATGTCTCTACATCAGAGACATTCAAATGTTTCTTAGAATAAAGAGATTTAACAACACTAATGGACAGAGATGAGGTAAAAAGGATAAACTAAAAAAATAAAAATCTGCATCAAGAAAAAGTAGTCATATCTTGATGAAAAAATAAAAATCAACAATTTAAATATACAGTGGAGAGTTCTGTTAAAATTCCAGGACAGTAGTACTATGGACAGTAGTAGTCCTTAAGAGTTTGAAAGAACTGATTCTTTTAAAAAAATATATATTTATTAATTTTTTACAGAGAGGAAGGGAAAAGGGATAGAGTTAGAAACATCAATCAGCTACCTCCTGCACACCCCCTCTAGGGATGTTCCCACAAGCAAGGTACATGCCCTTTACCAGAATCGAACCTGGGACCCTTCAGTCCACAGGCTGATTGCTCTACACACTGAGCCAAACCAACGGGAGCGAAAGACTCGCTTCTTACTCTGCTACTCACTAATTGTGTAGCTTTTCAAGTTATTTAATTACCCTGATTTTTAGTTTTCTCACTTATAAAATATGTACACATGCTAATTAAAGCCCATTTCTTGAGAAGTATCAGCATTAACTAGCCCAAATTCAGTCAATTCGCAGGTTAAGACAGCTTCATCAGATAGAACTTTCATCATCCAAAATTATTTCCTATCATTAGGGAACTCCATCCACTCATCCATCCCATTCTTTGCAAGCCTTTGAGTATTTCTTTAAAAAAGGCAGATGAAAGAAAGGAGAGAAATAGGTATATATAATCATTAACATGTTTGTGAGGCTTAACTAAGGGCCAGGCACCTATCCTATAAAGCAGAGGTGGGGAACGTCCCACCTACGAAATCACTTGGTCTGGCCCTGCCAAGGCATTAGGGGTGGATTATTAAATGTTCAACCACATGTAGCAAGCTAATTTTTAAATTAATAATTCTGTATGGCCCATGAATGATGTTATAAATATCTAAATGGCCCTTGGCAGAAAAATGGTTCCCCACTTCTGCTATAAAGTATAGGAGATACAACAGAACAAGTCAGATATAATTCCCAACTTCACTATCTACAATAAAAGAGAAACATACCTCCACTATGCCCACCAGCCAATCAGGAGCAAGTATGCAAATTAATCCAACCAAGATGGCTACAGCCACGGAGTGAGCAGGAGGTTTGGGTTTCCCTGGCAATGGAGGAAGCCAAGTTTCCCACCCACTCTGGCTGGCCCTGGCCTTCACTCAGGCTACAAAGTTTCAATTATAGAAGATAAATAAATCCCAACAAAAATGGCAGCAGCCACTGAGCTGGAGAGAGGAGGCAGCTTGGGTTGTCCCCGGCGAGGGAGGAAGCCAAGCTTCCTGGCTAGCCCTGGTTGGCTTCCCCCATGTGGACACAAGATGGTCGCCACAAGATGGCCAGCAGGGGAGGGCAATTGGGTGCAATCAAGCCTGCAGGGGAGGGCAGTTAGGGGTGACCGGGTCTGCAGGGAAGGGCAGGTGTGGGGGACCCAGGCCTGCAGGGGAAGGTAGTTAGGGGCAATCAGGCTGGCAGAGGAGTGGTTAGGGGGTGATCAAGCTGGCAGGCAGAAGCAGTTAGGGGCAATCAGTAAGGCAGGCAGGCAGCAGCAGTTGGGAGCCAGCAGTCCTGGAATGTGAAAGGAATGTCTGACTGCCCATTTAGGCCCTATCCAACTAGGGACATCCCTCGAGGGGTCCCAGATTGGAGAGGGTGCAGGCTGGGCTGAGGGACACACCCCTCCATGGAAGAATTTTGTGCACCGGGCCTCTAATGTTTATACACTGGAGTTCTCAGTTAATGAAGTTAGCAATGAAGTATAGTTAAGTGCTATGATAGGAATACTAATAGAGATGGGGGCAGTGTATGTAGGTAATGAATAGCTATGAAAAGGTTCTATGGTGCACTGAGAACAGTAAAAAAAATTATATTCCCACCTGGCCAGTGTGGCTCAATTGGTTGAGCATCATCCCATGCACTGAAAGGTCACTGGTTTAGTTTCTGGTCAGGACACTTGTGGGAGGCAAACAATCAGTATTTCTCCTCCCCAAAAAACATAATTATATTCCCTAAAATCAGTGTGATATTCTAAATAACACCAAACGTTCTACTTATATAATATTTCCACAGTGTTTCTATCTTCTGTAATTTTAAGGCAAGTGTTCTCAAACTTCAGTATGCATCACAATCACCTGGAGGGCTTATTAAACGAGACTGCTGAGCCAGAACCCCAATCTGGGATTTGTGTTAGGAATTTGCATTTCTAACAAGTTACCAGGTGATGTTGATATTGCTGGTCTAGGGACTACACGCTTTGAAAACCTGGTTTGGCATAAAAATATACTACTTCAAAGACATTCTGCAAATCTAAAATTTTGACAGTTTTAAAAAGTGTTTAGACTAAGTCCAATTGTGAAGTACACAGATGAAGAAGGAAAGTTACTTTGACACTCACAGACTTCCTAAGAATTCAGGATTTCAAACAGAAAGCTTACTGTTTACTAAAAAGCCTAATTTCAGATGTTATGGTGTACAGTAAGCTAAATGACCCACTTATATCCTAGAGCACATACTCCCTTCCTTTCTGACAATTAAAACTGCTAATCATATTCTAAGTATCCTTAACTAAACATTTACTCCTATTAGAAGAACTGTAAATAGGAGTGCCTATTTTCACTGCTTGGAATAGAAAACAAATCTGACCTTATAATTAACAGACTAAATGCTTCATTCACCATTTTGTTTGCTGTTTTACTGGTGGTAACCTCCACCCCTTCCCACCGACTGCTAATATTAACTTTTTGTAGTTACTACTTTTGAGCCTACCATCACCTCTGAATACATCTTGAGTTTTTAGGCTGGAAAACTCGGTACTCAATCCTTAAAAGTTCTAAGGGGCCCTCGCTGGTTTGGCTCAGTGGACAGAGCGTCAGCCTTCAGATTGAAGGACACCAGGTTTGATTCCAGTCAAGGGCACATGCCTGGATTGTGAGCCTGATCCCCACTGTAGGCCTGAACCCCAATGTGGGGCATGCAGGAGACAGCCAATCAATGGTTCTCTTTCATCATTGATGTTTCTATTACTCTTTCCCTCTTCTTCCTCTGAAATAAATCAAAATACATAAAAAAGGAAGTTCTAAAGGAATAAATGCCATACTTCATGTTATCTATGTACCTTAATGTTTCTTAATTGTTTCCATCTAGTTAGGATCTTCAACTGTACTTTATAACTCTTTCCAGAAACTTTACTTGTTAGGGCAGGAAGACTCAAAAGTTGACTAATCTGTTGTACTTCTTACAGGAAGCAGGACTATAAAAACTGAACCCAGCCCTAGCTGTTTTGGCTCAGTGGATAGAGCATTGGCCTGCGAACTGAAAGGTTCCAGGTTTGATTCCAGTCAAGGGCACATGCCCGGGTTGTGGGCTCAACCCCCATTGGGGGACTTGGGGGAGGCAGCCGATCCATGACTCTCTCTCATCATGGATTTTCTATCTCTCTCTCCTTTTCCTTCCTCTCTGAAATCAATAAAAATATATTAAAAAAACAAAACAAAACAAAAAACAACTGAACCCAGCAGAAAGGTTTGTTCATATACAAAGTAATGAAGCCTGCGAATTTAAAGCTGTGGATCCTTCTGCTAGATTTTGAACTAGTGAGATCCTAGAGAATCCCTTTGTCCAATTTATCTCACAATTTTTAATATAAAAGCATTTTTTGAAAATTCAGAGAACAATTTAAACAGAACTGAAAAGATAAAAGAGCCTAAATGGTGTGGTTCAGTGATTGTCAGCCTCTGCACCAAGAGGTCGCTATTTCGATACCCTGTCAGGGCACATGCCTGGGGTTGCAGGCTTGATCTTCAGCAGGAGGCAGATGATCAATTGATGTTGATTTTTCTCTCTCATGGAAGTTTCTATCTCCCTCTCTCATAGCCCTCTAATATCAATAAAAATAAAAACATTAAAAAAAAAAAGGATAAAAGAATCAGAGTAGGTTAGCCTAGAAAGCAAAATACTAAGTGGCAACTTGAGTCTTCAAGAAGGGTCATCTTCCATGTTTGGAAGGGGAAGGACTGAACATGTATTCAATGTCTACTATGTATCAAACATTATACAATATTACCTCACTCATCCTAAAAATTAACTCAGTGAAGTAGCTGGTACTATCCCCATTTTACAATTGAGGAAAGGGAAACTCAAAAAAGTTAAATTGATAAATCAGTCCAGCCAGTGTGGCTCAGTGGTTGAGTGTCAACCCATAAACAGGAGGTCATGGTTTGATTCCCTGTCAGGGAACATGCTTGTATTTCAGATTTTGTCCCCAGGAGGGAGCCTGCAGGAGCAAACCATAGATGATTCTCTCTCATCATTGGTGTTTCTCTCACTCTCTCTCTCTCCCCCTTACCTTTCCTCTCTCTGAAATCAATAAAAACATATTTTAAAAAAGTTGATAAAACAACAAAGGCTATTAAAGTATCAGAGTAAAGATTAAAACCCAGGCTTTCTGTAACTTCAAACCTCATACTTTTATTATTGCCTTTCAATGATATGTGTGTGTCAGGGTAGGTTTTTGTGTTTTTTTTTTAACAAGAAAAAGCTTATTTTTAAAAATTTTGGGAAGTACAGTTTTAACCTCAGATATTGTTATGCAGCTAAAGGGAATAAAAGGGCTCAGCGGGTGCCTCTGATATTCAGTTACCTGATTTTTTTTTTTTCCAATTTTTCCTCTCCTTAGTTTCACTTCTCTTGGAGAGCTAAAAACAGGATATAATGGGGAAAATTCAAGAAGCTTCCTAAAAATGGCTTATCCTCAGGCAAAAGTACTTTCTAGACACACTTTTTGAAACTAAGTCCTTTAAATGATCTTTGCTTGAACCTCTGGAGACCTTGGATGTCTCACGAGCCAAAGAAAGAAAAGCTAAGGTGTAAACAACACAGAGAGATGACCCATTTGTTTCCTAGCCAGACACTTTAAGTAATCATATCTTATCCAATGCGTTCTATGTGTCAAGACTTTTGTATTGTTTCATCTTGTCTTTATGACTAGGATTATCCTCATTTAACAACCAGAGAAACCTGGGCTCAGGAAAGTTATGTAACTTGTCAGAGATTACAAAACTAATTAGTGACAGAGCAGGTACTTAACCCCATGTCACTCCTTACATTAGGCAGATCAAGTTCAACTAATCTTGTGACATTTTCTTTTACTATAATTTATTCTTTCAATTTTTGGTAGCCCCTGCAGATAAGAATAACTTTGAAAATGTATATCTCAAAGGAAAGAACATGAGTTTTGAAGCTCAACAGAACTGGGTTTGATTCCCATATCTCTGCTACAAGTTTGGTATGTGACCTTTAGCAAGTCATTAAACCTTTTTATCCTCCCTTCTTTAAAAAGAAAAAAAAAAATATATATATATATACACACACTTATATTTATATTTCTTTTATTGACTTCAGAGAGGAAGGGAGAGGGAGAGAAAGATAGAAAGATCAATGATGAGAGAGGATCACTGATTGGCTGCCTTCTGCATGCGCCCCACTGGGGACCAAGCCTGCAACCCAGGTATTTGCCTTTGGCCAGAATGGAACCAGGGACCTCACTGAGCCAAACCGGCTAGGGCTTCCCTTATTATGGCATATTACCAATGGTCTCCCAAATCTCTTTCTCAGGGCACAATTTAAGGTATAGGGCCTTATTTCTTAAAAATATTTTTGATATAATTGTAAATTTATATGCAGTTGTTAAAATATAACTGATCTCTAGATGCTTCATGCAGTTTTCTCTATACTTTGCATATCTACAGTACAATCTCATAGCCAGAAAATTAACATTATCCGTTGACTTTATTAAAATTTCACCAGTTTTACATGCACTTATTTGGGTGTGTCTTTAGTTCTATGCAGCTTAATCAGATTCATGTAACCACTACCATAGTCTAAGTACAGAGCAGTTTCATCACCAGGATTATTCTCCATGCTATACACTTTTACAGCCACAATCCCCACCTCTATTTCTCACTTACCATTAGCAACCACTAATCTGTTCTCCATCTCTTATTTTGTCTTTTTAAAAAAATGTATTGTATTGATTTTTTACAGAGAGGAAGGAAGAGAGATAGTCAGAAACATCGATGAAAGAGACACAGATCAGCTGCCTCCTGCACGTCCCCTACTGGGGATGTGCCCGCAACCAAAGTACATGCCCTTGACCGGAATCGAACCCGGGACCCTTCAATCCACAGGCAGGCGCTCTATCCACTTAGCCAAACCGGTTTTGGCTTATTTTGTCTTTTCAATAATGTAAAATTAGCCCTGGCCAGGTAGCTCTGGTTAGACAGTCATCCTGGTAAGCCAAGGTTGCAGTACCATCCCATTAGGTCACATTAAAGAATGAATGTATAAATAAGTGGAACAACAAAATTGATATTTCTCTCTCTCCTTTCCCCTCTCTTAAAAAACAAACAAGTAGAATATTAAATTAGTGAAATTACATACTATGTAACTTTTGAAGATTATTTTCACTCAGTATAATTCTCAAAATACAAATTGTTGCATTTGCATTCATCAATAAATCATTTATTTTTATTGCTGAGTAGTCTTCCATGGTATGGATATATCATGCTTTAACTATTCATCTATTGGAAACATATTGTTTTCAGTTTTTGCCTATTATGAATAAAGCTGCTATGAACATTCATGTACAGGTGAACCTAAGTTTTTCAGTACTTAAAAGTGCAATTGCTAAGTTATATTTAGCTTTGTAAAAAACTGCTTTATCAGATATATAAAAATATTGTACTATATCTATGCAGCCTTATGGAATTTACTTTTTCACCTAATATTAAATTTTCAAGGTTTCTCCATATTGTTGCATGTAGCTGTAGTTTTCATTTTTATTGCTGTATAAGTAATTCATTTTGAAAATCTCATAGTATCCAATCAGTGGTGAAACAAATTGTACCATTTTGTGAACAAGCTGTACTATTTTATGAATGAAACATCCATGTGCAAAAGTTTCTTTGGGCATATTCCTAGAATGGTATGTTTGAATTTTAAGGAATTTTAATGTTCAACTTAAAAAAAAATCATTTTCTTTTCTTTTTAAATATGTTATTGATTTTTTACAGAGAGGAAGGGAGAGCGAGAGTTAGAAACATTGATGAGAGAGAAACATCAATCAGCTGCCTCCTGCACACTGATCTGCTCACAACCAAGATACACACTCTTGACTGGAATCAAATCTGGGACCCTTGAGTCCACAGGCTGACTCTCTATCCACTGAGCCAAACCGGTTAGGGCTAATGTTCAACTTTTAAATGAAATACCAAAATGTTATCCAAAGTGGTTAATACTTTCACCAGCAATGTAATTTTCATTCTCTCACGTTCTTGGCCTTGTTGCTTAATCTGTCAATTCAGAAGGTTTTCATCATTTTCCTATCTTGAAAAAATTTTCTCATTTACCTTCACTTATTCTTTTTTAAAATTCTCACCTGAGGACATATATATTGATTTTTAGAGAAAAGGGAGAGGAGGAAGGGAGGTTACCTTGTGTGTCTGTCCAGACCAGGGATTAAACCTGCAACCTTTTGGTATATGGGACACTCCAGCAACTGAGCCATGTGCCAGGGCTCACTTACTCTTTGTATTAAATCAAACTTTTATGTTCCCAGTTTCATGTGGTGGTTTTATACAGTAGGTGTTTTGTGGGAACCAGTGATGCAGTCTCTTAGATCTCCTGAGTTGGGTGCTCTAGGAATACTCCTTGAGTTACT
>PVJN01023344.1:19712-32502 GCA_004026805.1 Lasiurus borealis | reverse complement strand
CCCGTCCGTCTAAGGTGCCAGAGTGCGGTGTTGTAATCCCCGTCCGTCTAAGCTGCCAGAGTGCGGTGTTGTAATCCCCGTCCGTCTAAGCTGCCAGAGTGCGGTGTTTTAATCCCCGTCGGTCTAAGTGCCAGAGTGCGGTGTTTTAATCCCCGTCCGTCTAAGCTGCCAGAGTGCTGGCTCAGCAGCGCTGACCGGAGAGTTGTTTCCGATCACGGAAGTAGTCGAGAGCTCTGACCTCTGTTCTGCTCTTCCCTCCTCTTTCCGCCGAGTGGGCATGGGGGGGGGGGGGTGCGCGTCCCGCCCCTGCAGGGAAGGGCGGCCACGAGACTGGCGTGACGGGGGAGCTGTGAGTGGCTCACTTCCGGGGGAAGCTCTCAAAGCTCCGGCGCGTGCTCTGGACAGATCTGTGCTCTGGCTCCTGGGCTGGCAGGTTCCAAGGTGGGCCATCCTGCTGTCCTGTCTCCCGGGCGATGGCACTGAGTGGGCGCCCTGAGCCCCCTGCCAGCCCAGGACGATGTGTGAGAGCAGGATCGAGGCCTGGGTGTTGAGCACGCTGCTGCGATTGGGGTGGTTTGTTCCAGCAGCGCAACCTTCCCTGTTTGGGCTAAAGAACTTCCCCAGATTGTGTCCTCTGGCGCCCATCCTGGCTCCTGGCCTTTCTTACTGTGCGGTGAGCGTCCTCTGTGCTTGGTCTGACAGTCTGCCTTCGTCAGGGACCCTTCCCTGATTAGCTCTGATGAACCTTGACCTGTTGAAACTTGAGACTCTCAAACACAGAGGTAGATGGTCCCCAATCCCCAGACAGTCCCTTGGGGCACAGTTACCTCAGCACAGCGGTGATGAGCAGCCCAGCGCTGGGAGTGAAGGCAGTGTGTGCAACAGCCCCCTGCACGTGGGGAGGCGGGGGGACTCTCTCAGCCCACCCGTCCTCTGCCGGGGCGTCAGCAGCTACAGGGGAGGCTGTGAGTGGGTGGCAGCGAAGCAGAGGCGACGGCCAGCGCAGCATGACCTTGCGCCGCGATGGAGCCCGGTGCTGAGCACTCGAACTGTGGCTCGTGTGCCCAACTTAACCACATCGCACCACGTGACTTGTGGCTGCCGTGGGAGTGCCTGAGAGCAGCGTTGGGAAGGCATAATATTAGGTGAAAAAGGCAGAATATAAAAGATTAATTTCTACATGTTGAAATAATAAAATTGGAGTTCTATGCAAAGGAAAAAGCAATAATACCCGCACCAAAATACTAACAGTGAGTTGTGTTAGGATGGGGATATTACGTGTATTCTTTTTAAAAAATATATTTTTAATGATTTCGGAGAGGAAAGGAGAGGGAGAAAGAGAGAGACATCACTAGTAGGTACAATAGGACATCACTAGGGATCGAGCCTGCAATCCGGGCATGTGCCCTGATCAGGAATTGAACTGTGACCTGCTGGTTCATGGGTTGATGCTCAGCCACTGAGCCAAGCCAGCGGGACAGGTGCCTAATCCTGTGGATTTTAACCCACATTGTATATTTGGGCCCCACTAGTATAATATGAATTGCCACGTCAGAAAGAGAGTATGCTTGATAAAAGTTATGCTGGCCAAGCTCACTTTAGTTTTTATGAAATAAGTGACAAGCAAGTCCAAATTCTTCAGCCATACAAAACAATGGGTTATTTCTGGTAAAGTTCAAATTTAAGGGACTGATTCTCTTTACCAGTATTTCAGTGACGTTAACTATTCCGCTGCTCGTTTTTGTCATACTGAAAAATGACGAGTGATTTGTTACCAGATAAATTCTTTCAGGATTGCATATGAACAGAATTTGACTAGTTCTTGAAATAGCAAAATAAACACGAGTCTAATGGAGCACAAGCACAAGAATATAAATTTCTGAGTTTTCCTTTCTTTTAAAATATATTAAAATTTTTAAAGTTTAAAGTGCCATTTAGCTAAAATGTCAAAGATGATAGCAACCAAAAATCAGTTTTCTAATGTACCAAAGGTATTTTAATAGAGAGGGAGGGACAGTTCATTCGGATATTTTCAGGAGATCAGTAACTTGATTTATGTTTCTACGTAATGCGTACCTTTCTCTCTCTCGCTCTTGTAGGTCGTGCCGCAGACTCACATCCGGCCTCCATGTGTGCTGTGGGGATGCTGACGCGCTGGTTCCGCCTGCAGAGGGGAGCTCTGGGCTAGACGCCGCCTGCCGGCCAGACCCATGCTCACCCTCCATGCCCCGCCTGTCTCCCCTCTCCCGGAGTGAAAACCCCCTCCGCCACCAGCACGCCCGCCGCGGGAGATGCTTCGCACGCCGAGGAAGGCTGCCACCTGAATCCATGCGCCCTGCCCGTGCCGCTGCGGACGGTCTGCCACCCGAAGGTCCTCCGCCTCCCCGCCGGCCCCGCGCCTGTCTCTGAGATGCCTCTGCTGCATGCCCTGGGTCCGGTGCAGACCTGGCTGGGACAGGAGCTGGAGAAATGTGGCATCGATGCCATGATCTACACGCGGTACGTCCTCAGTCTCTTGCTGCACGACAGCTATGACTACGACCTGCAGGAACAGGTATGTGCCCTCGGGGTGTCGTGTGGAAATCCATGACTGTGCACGTGGTGTTTCTCTGCAAAGGGCGCTCGCGTACTGTGGAGCGGGCGTGACTGGCGTGGCCCCGGGCTCCAGCCGGGAGCCGAGTCCCAGACCGCTGGGTCACGTCCGGGCAGGCGCTGCCTCGTGGCAGACTGGTGGCCGTCCGCCGACCCGCGGCCTGAGGGCCTGCTCCAGCGTTGCTGCTGCTCGTGCAGACCTGCCAGTCCTTGCATCCGTTATCTGCTCGCTCTCCACCGGGCGGTGCCACGCTCTACCTGCCAGGATGGTGTGCGGCTGCTTATCCATCCAGTGTGTGTCCAGGTCAGCAGACCGACAGTTTGCTAAGCACGTGACTTGGCTGCAGGCATTGTGTTTCACCCGGCGGATTGGCGTTACCACATTTTGTTTGACTTAAATACTGAGCTTAAAGCGAGGAAGCAACCAAATCCAGGTTCTTGAGGAAAATCGCATCAGTCTCAGTTTCCCGGAGGAGCTCCTGAGAGGGAGGTCACCCAGAGTTTGGTGGAGTCACCGCCAGCAGCCCTGGCTCTGGGTGACTTCTGCGTTCACATGTCACTCAAAACACAGTCTGTTGTTTTGAACACAGAAGAGCCTCAGTCCCTCAGATGCAGGGTCTCAGTATGCCGGACCTGTGTCCCTCTGGGCTCCTCACTCTTCCCAGCGGACACACCGCACTCACCGGTGCCTGCTGCCCGGGCTGGAAAGAATTAGTCATAGTTTCCAAAGTATTGACATATCACCTCAGGCCACTAGAGGCACGGAGCACAAATTGGTGCACAGGTGGCGTCTGGCTGGCCCCAACCCCAATCAGGCGATGGGGGGTGGCTGATGGGGGTGGGGCTGGCCAGGGAGAGGGGCTGTGCAAAGTTGGTGTGTTGAACTCCAGTCAAACTTCTGGTCAAGGGGACAATTTTCCTATTATCCTTTTATTATATAGGATAATTAGAAATGTGTTATTTTGGTCAAAATTTTGTATAAGAATACCAAGGTTCTATAATTTTTCATTATTTTTCCAGTAAATGTAAAATACACTTCAAAGTAAAATGTTAAATCTATAAACATGGAAAAATTTTTATTTCCAGAAATAAGGAGGCTGTTTCTCTTAAATCAAAAATCATGTACTCCTGGAATTGTCCTATATAATAAAAGGCTAATATGCAAATCATCCAAACAGCAGAACGACTGGTCGCTTTGGTGTGCACTGACAACCAGGGGGCAGACGCTCAATGCAGGAGCTGCCCCCTGGTGGTCAGTATGCTCCCACAGGGGCAGTGCTGCTCATCCAGAGCTGGGCTCATAGCTGGTGAGCACAGTGGTGGTGGCGGGAGCCTCTCCTGCTTCCGTGCAGGTGGATGGTAAGGAGCAAGGGGTCCCAGACTGCAAGGGTCCCAGACTGCGAGGGGGATGTCTGACTGCCGGCTTAGGTCAGATCCCTAGGGGGCCTAAGCTGGCAGTCAGACACCCCCCAAAGGGTCCCGGATTGCAAAAGGGCACAGGCCAGGCTGAGGGACACCCTCTTTCCCCTACCCCCAGTGCACGAATTTCATGCCCTGGGCCTCTAGTATATTAATATCAGTCTAAAATATTTAATGAATAGCCAATAAATTTCTTAGCATAAAGTATTTATGTACTAGGTGCTATAGGACATCAAAAAGGCATAAAACATAGGCCTATGTTAAGATGATAGTTGAGCACATCTCTGATGAGTGTCTGTGAGACCTCCAGTTTTAATAGTGGGGACTTGGGATCAGAGGTCAGGCTGCTCTCGGTGCCCTGCTGTGTTTGCTCCTCCCTCCAGGGTTCTGGTTCGTCTTTAGGAAACAGGACATCCTGGAGGTACCAGGGGAATCCACAGGGAAGTAGATGACCTCTGAACACCTCTTCCCCTTAGCCCAGGGCGGGAGTGCCAGGACCCTGCAAATGCAAATGGTCCTTGTTTTAGTTAGAGGTGACCCAAGAGTCAGCCACCACCTCCCTTACTCTCTGTGACTGAAGGGGATGACGTGCTCATTGTTCATTCAGAAGGAGCTGGGCGAGGAGCCACGGGAAATTTCTAACAGGAGGATGAGAAGGGAAGGCCTGCGCTCACCTGTGATTCAGCCCCAGCCAGCAGTCACATTCGCCACTATGTGGACAAGGAGGGGTGCCACTTTCCTGATCTTCCGTCAGGCTTCTGGGGGTCTGGACCCTCAGCGGGAGGGTCAGATGCCTCCACTTCTGTTGGTTTTGTTTTGCTTTAAAATATGTTCTTATTGACATTAAAAGGAAAAGGGATAGAGAGAGAGAAACATCAGTTGGCTGCCTCTTGCGTGCTCCTGCTGGGGATTGAGCCGCAACCAGACATGTGCCTCAGTTGAGTTCATGGTTGATGCTCAGCCACTGAGACACACTGGCAGGTGACTCCACTTTTGGGTGCTCCTGTCAGCACATCTTACCCACCCACACACCCAGTTCTTGAGTTAGTTGAATCTGAACTTGGAAATGGCCAATTTTAAGGCCATTACTTCAGCTAAGGCCTCACCTGCCCTGTTAATCTATTGTTTTCCCCATTCTTAGACCCTCAAAGGGCTCTTGAGTTCTGAGAAGCAGACTTTGAACATGACTTTGGTCTCAGCTGCCCAGGATGGTTAGGCAGGCAGTGAGGCTGATCGGACAGGGTCCTGGTCGGGGCTGAGTGACTAAGGCAAACCTCTGCGCAGGCTGCCAGTCCAGTGGCGTTGGCTGATGACTGTAATTCTCGAAAACCGGCCTTCTGATGTGTCACAGTAGTTTTACTTCCACACATGCTTTTTTCTTCCTTTCCTTTTTTCTTTTGGTCATGATTGCCATCCTCCAGTAAATGTACTCTCAGATAATCAGGAATTCACTAGCATTTTAAGATGATATATGAACTACTTCCTAATACATTCTGTAAGGCCTAGTCACCCTTTTCTGATAATTCCTAATGGAAACAGTGTCATCTCTCAGACTTGGTCATATTTCTACTGCAGAGCTCTTCGTTATAGTTATTACATGTATTGTCTTTCCCAGGAGATAAAAATCTCATGGGCATAAACCACATTATCTTTTTTAAAAAAAATTAAACTTGAGAAATCATTTCAAACATTGGGAGAATAGCAAGACCAGTACAAAGGACTCTGTTTAGCTTCACTCTGTCAGCTAATGTTTTCTGCTTTTGCTGTCTTGCCTGTGATCATGTCAAATCCCATGGCTTGGTCCCGTCCTGCTGAAACGGGGGAATAGTAAAATGACCTTGTTGGTGTCACATGCTGTGTGTATGTCCCATGCAGTGTGCGTGTGTACCAGCCGGGAGTCTGCGCTCACTTCCGTGTGCAGAGACTCGCCCTCACTGTCATCCCAGTTCCTAGGCGGAGTGCTTACTGATGGTGGCTCAGTCACCTGTCCAGGGTCACACAGTAAGTGACTTTTGGCGCATCTGTTGGTGTAAAAACCTGCGCTTTCCAGGGGGTAAGGCTGGTTCAGTGGCCGCTCGATCTGGGGCCTCCCTCGCGGCAGTGCCCAGTGGAAGCCCCCTTCACGCCCTGCGGCAAGCCCGGACTCCACGCGGGGAGCCTCCTGCTGCTCCACGTCCTCCGGCGCCGGGTGCTGGCAGGGTCCCAGCTGGTGGCCGTTCTGAGCCGTGTGCAGCGGTGCACTGCGCTCACGTGCAGGTCCCCGATGATGGAGCTCCTCCCAGCTCACGGCAGCTCCGACTCTGACTCGCTGATGTGTCCGTGGCGGTCAGGGTCAGGTTGTTGCTGATTGCTGAGTGCTGAGGAGGGTTTTGTATATTTTGGATAACAGTCTTTTATCAGATGTGTCTCTTGCAAATGTTTTTCCCCAGCCTGTGGCTTTCTTCTAATCCACTTGACATTGTTGTTCAAAGAGCAGTTTGTATTTTAATGAAGTTAAAACGTACTCATTTTTTCTTTGATGAATTGTCCACCAGTTATTTTTGTAAATACATTTTTATTTATTTCAGAGAGAGAAACATCAATGATGAGAATCAATCATTGATTGGCTGCCTCCTGCATGTCACACACTGGGAATGGAGCCACAACCTGGGCATGTGCCCTGGCCAGGCATCAAACCATGACCTCCTGGTTCATAGGTCAGTGCTTAACCACTGAGCAACACTGGCTAGGCCATCGTAACCATTTTTAAATGTGCAGTGTAGTGGTATTAAATACATTCATAAATGTTAGGAAAGCATCACCATCATCCATCCCATAACTCTTTTCATCTTGTGAATATAAAAATCTGTCCCCATTAAACAAATGTCCTACTTCCCCTGCTCTTGGCCACACTATTATACTTTCTGTCTTAATGATCTGACCACTCTTTGTTCCTCATGTCAGTGGAGTGAGCCAGTGTTTGTCTTTTTGTGGCTGGCTTATTTCACTCAGTGGTAAGGTTCATCCATATTGTATCATGTGTCAGAATTTCTTTTCTTTCTAAGGCTGAATTTCATTCCATTGTACGGATATGCCACATTTTGCTCATCCATCCATCCATCCATCAGTGGACACTGGGGTTTCTTCTTCGTTTTAGCTATTCTTTTGTGAATAATGCTGCTGTGAACACAGTGTACAAGCACGTCAAACTCGCAGTGCGCGGGCCACATGCGGCCCACAGCAAATACTTTTGCGGCCCAGCCAATATAATGGTAATGTAAGAAACGTTTTAATAAAAATTTCATAACTTAATTTTACAGTACCCTGTTCTACATAATTATTAATAACAAACCACACCATTTGCTAATGACTGATTACTATCATCAGTGCACCATTTCTCTCTACTAACACCAGCAGCGGATATTTTAGCAGCCCATCGCCACGTCATTAGGCATGTACTGACTTATTTGGTGTGTGCAACAAGAAATGTTTCACTTTCAGAGAACAAGAAAAATAGGTTTATTTGCTTGATACTTACTAATTTGTGCAGTTATTTAGTGTCTGGTAAGTTAATGTCCAAGAAAAAAATATTAATTTTTATTAAACTGTTCTATTATTTTATGTTAATGATTACTCATTTTATTGAATTCAAATAAACTTATGTTTCTATGAAAATTGAAGCTTTTGTGGGTTTTTTTGCGGCCCACATAAACTCAAATCTTGTTTATTTGGCCTGTGCTAGCCTTTGAGTTTGACATGCTTGGTGTGCAAATTCTGAGACCCTGTTTTCAATTTTGGGGGGTATATACCCGGTAGTAGAATTGCTAGATTACATGGTAATTCCATTTTTAACTCTGAGGAACAGCCAGTACTGCTCCATTGTGTATTTCCACCGATGGTGCATAGGGTTCTAGTTTCTCCATATCCTTGCCAGTGCTTGTTATTCTGATTGGTGTGAAGTGGTGTCTCTTTATAGCTTTGATTTTTATTTTTCCTAATGATTAGTGATATTGAGCATCTTTCGTGTGTTTATTGGCCTTTGTATGTCTTCTTTGGAACACTGTCTTTTGAAGTTTTTGCCATTTTTAAAGTATGGTTATTGTTTTTTTGTTGTTGAGTTTTAGAAGTTCTCTATATATTCTGGATAGTAACCCATTATCAGATGTAATATGCAGATACTTTCTTCCATTTTGTGGATTTCCTTTTCACTGTTTATAGTGTCCTCTTTTTAAAATTCTTTTTAAATCACACTTGACATACAATATTACATTATTTTCAGGTGTATACCCCAGTGATTAGCCATTATATACTAGTAACTTACTAATTGATCATTCCAATAAATCTAGTTCCCATCTGACACCATACAGTCATTACAATTTACTGACTGTATTCTGTATGCTGTATTTTACATTCCCATGACTATTCTGTAACTACCAATTTGTATTTCTTAATCCCTTCACCTTTTCCACCCATCCCCCAGCTCTCCTCACATGTGGCCACCATTAGTCTGCCCTCTGTATCTCTGAGTCTTTCTGTTCTGCTTTTTCTTTTATTTTGGTTTTTAGATTCATTTGTTCATAGATATGTATTTATTGCCTTTCTATTTTTCATATTTTTTATTTCTTCCCCCTTCTTCTTCCTCTTCCTCTCCTTAAAGAACACCCTTCAACATTTTATGTAACACTGGCTTAGTGGTAATGAACTCCTTTAGCTTTTTCTTGTTTGGGAAACTCTTTATGTCCTCCTGTTCTAGATGATAGCTTTGCTGGATAGAGTAAATTGGCTTACGTTGGGAAAGAAGTCTCATAACTAAAAGTTCCGAAGTAGGCTGGCCCCAGCTGGTTCTAGTCTGAGCTTCATGGTGCCATCTGGGGCTTGTGCCCACCCCTGTCTGCCTCGCTCTGTCAGTGGGTTTTGCAACCAGCTCCCTGGTTGAAAAGAAGACAAAATGACAATGAATACAACATATTTCCCCCCCCCACACACTGTCTGAAGGATGTGTTCCCTACATTCCCAACAATAAAATTTTTATTTTTTTATATATTTTATTGATTTTTTACAGAGAGGAAGGGAGAGAGATCGAGACTTAGAAACATCAATGAGAGAGAAACATCGATCAGCTGCCTCGTGCACGCCCCCTACTGGGGATGTGCCCGCAACCAAGGTACATGTCCTTGACCGGAATCGAACCTGGGACCTTTCAGTCCGCAGGCCGACACTCTTATCTACTGAGCCAAACCAGTTTCTGCAAAACTTTTAAATATATTGTTTGCTTATTTCTGATTGGTGACATGCCTCTCTCTTTACCAATCTTGAATTAAAAGGATGAAACACGCTGATTTGTATTAAGCCCGTGGGACCCAAAGATGGGGTGGCATTCGTCCCATTCAGACACATCATGGTGTTGGTTGTGCAGGCTGGTGACAGGAAGGGGTGGGCGGCGGGGGTGCATGCAAGTGGCGAACAGCAGACGTCAGGGTACCAGCTGTATTCCAGAATGTCGTGTTCCTTTTCTTCCTCCAGTTCCGTTTCCTTTTTGATAGAAGACAGCAGGGAAAGTCAATCAAGACTGTAGCCTTATGTTACCTTGCAGCAGTGTCTGAAAAAGGACCGCAGAGCCCCTGTTAAGTCCTTCAGCCGCATTTTCCAAGTTTTGGTACTTCTCAACTGTGCTCTGTCTTTAAGATTATGACTTTGAGAAGTCATACTTGATTTTAATGGGTAAACATTTGGCACATGTCTAATTTTATATTTATATTTTAATAAGTATAGCACAAGAGACAGAGACTGAAAACAGTAAAATAGAAACACATGGACCCTTTTTAAGATCTGTTTATTTGTTCAGTGCTATTGAGTAAATAAATGATAATACATTCACATAGTAAGTACATGAAGCCAGAAATAAGTAGGTGAAGGAGCTCTCAAATATAGTAAGTGGAATGAGCATAATGCAGAAAGCATATCTATTTTTTTGTGTAGATTTTGCTATAAACTTGATGTTTCCTAAACCAACCTAAAATTACAAGGCAAAATAGCACTTATATACAACATTCATAATGTGGTAAAGTAATTCTAATAGATACCATTGTTTGAATCATAAGTGGCATTATACATTTTCTGTCAAAAGTTAAAAAAAAGTCAAACAAGAAGCAGAACCCGCCTTCCCACCCGGATGTGGTGCGGAGTGTTGTTGAAGCTCACACTGCAGTCCCAGTTACCTCCACACCGTGGCACTGAGCAGAGGCGGCGCTGGCGCCTCAGAGCCTGTTTAACTTCACTTAGATGCCTCCCCCTCATGTTGGCTTGGCAGGGATGCACCTGCAATATAAGGACCTGCTAAAAGGCAGCTCCGAAGAGAAGAGCCCAACAGAGTGGAATAAAAGCCTTCTAAGAATTACTGTGTTCGGTTAAGCTCATGCCTGGGGCTTAATATTAGTAATTTGGCAGTCTATTTGTGTGAAGACATTTTCCAAGATGAAATACATAAAATCTTATTATAAATCAGCATTAACAGGCAGTTAAGTAAGAAAGAACTAAAAATATATCTTATTGAAATACTAGATGCCTGGTGCACGAAATTCGTGCACGGGTAGGGTCCCTAGGCCTGGCTGGCGATCAGGGCTGATCTGAGGGCGACTGGTGGGGCGATGGGGGACCCTGCTGGCACCAGCCTTGGCCAGCCTGGCACTGCCTGCTTGCTGGCCCTGCCCCCGCTGCCGCCGCCAGTCGCCTCTCTCTGCGGGATTACTGGCGGGACAATTTGGGGGCCGTTGGCTGGCCTAGAGCTTGTGTGCTGGGGGCGGTTTTTGCACTGAGCATCTGGTGGTCAGTACGCATCATACAACCAGTTGTTCCGCCATTTGGTTTATTTGCATATTAGGCTTTTATTCTATAAGATAACGTGGTCTTATATATAGGAAATCTTAAGGAATGACGCTAAGAAAATTTTATTCACAATAGTGTAAAAAAAACTAAAATACTTGGGGATAAATTTAACAAAAAATGTGGAAGACTTGCACATTAAAAACAGAAAATGTCATTGAAAGAAATCAAAGAAGACCTAACAAGTTGAAAAACCCCCTTCGTTCATGATCAGAAGGTGTAATAGTATTCAGAGAGCAGTACTCTCCTAACTGACCTGCAGATTCCACACAGTCTAGCATAATTTCAGCTGCCGTTGCTGTAGAAATTGGCAGCCCGATCCTAAAATTCATATGGAGATGCAAGGGATCCAGAATGGCCTACAAAATCTTGAAAAAGAGCAAAGTTGCAGGACTCACACTTCCCAATTTCAAAACTTACTACAAAGCTCCAGTAACCAAGACAGTTTGGTATGGAGAATCTAGAAAGCTTTATGTTTATGGTTGGCTGGTTCCCAGCAAGACCGTTCAATGGGGTAAGAACAGTCTTTTCAACACAAGGTGCTGGGACAGCAGGGTAGCCACATGCAAAAGAATGAAGAGGGATTCCTGCCTCACACTGCATACAAATGTTAGCCCGAAATGGACGGTAGACGGAAGTGTAAGAGCTAAAACTAAACCTCTGGAGAAAACATGAGTAAATCTTCATGACTCAGAGTAAGCATCGGTCTCTTAGGTATGGTCCAAAGCACAAGCAGCCAAGGAAGACGGTGACACTTTAGGTTTTATCACAATGAGAAACTCGTGTGTCTCCTAGGACACACCATCAATGAAAGACAGCCGTTGAGATGCAGACTATTCGCAAGTCACAGAGTTGATGAGAGATGTGCATTCCGAACAGACAATTCTGAAATGGGCAGGAGATTTGAATGGCTCTGTGTCTAAAGGGCCAACAAAGTTATGAAAAGATGCGGAACATCATTAGTTCTTGGGGAAATCGAGTCCACGATGAGATGCCATTTCACACACACTAACAAATGTTGGGGAGGATGTAGGGAAATTGGAACCCTCATACCTTGCAGGTATGTAAATTGGAAAATAGCGTAGCTGCTTTGAGAAGTAGCCTGGCAGTTCTTCAAAAGGTTGAACATACAAAGTTACCATGTGACCCAGCAGTTAGAGAATTGAAAGTAGATGTCCATACAAAAACCTGTATATGAGCATTAATAGCAGTATTATTCATGATATCCAAGGGTAAGTAACCCAAATGTCCATCAGTGGATGAGTGGATAAACAAAATGTGGTACATCCATGCAGTGGAATATCATCCTATACTAGGGGCCCAGTGCACGAAATTCGTGCACTGGGGAGGGGTCCCTCAGCCCAGCCTGCCCCCTCTCACATACTGGGAGCCCTCGGGGGATGTTCTACTGATGGCTTAGGCCCGTTCCCTGTTGGAGCAGTCTGGCCCCCCTTTATGGGCGGCAACCGGGCTGATCAGGGAAAAGCACCAGCCCCATAACCCCACTGCTGCAGCCACTGCCAGCCACCACAGCCACCAAGGTATTTTCATTAACACGGACTCTAGTCCCTTCATCATGGAAAATGACAACTTTCTCTAGGCATTTTCAGAGGTGCCTTTCATAACATATGACATTTCTTTCTTCTTTTAAATATATTTTACTGATTTTTTTTACAGAGAAGAAGGGAGAGAGAGAATTAGAAACATCAATGACAGAGATACATCAATCGGCTGCCTCCTACACACTTCTCATTGGGGATGTGTCCGCAACCAAGGTACATGCCCCTGACCAGAATCAACCCGGGGATCCTCTGCAGGCTGACGCTCTATCCACTGAGCCAAACGGTTAGGGCAGCATTTCTTTCTCTTTTTTTTGTCCTCACCTGAGGATATGTTTCCATTGATTTCCCCCCCCCCC
>PVJN01023344.1:0-19612 GCA_004026805.1 Lasiurus borealis | reverse complement strand
GTGTAACAGAGGTATGGTCAATTTACATGTTTCTCTATTATTAGGAAAGATAATAAAAGCCTAATATGCAAATAACCCGAACGGTGCAACAACCAGTTGCTATGATGCGCACTGACCACCAGGGGGCAGACAACACAGAAGCTGTCCCCAGCCTGCAGGCCCCAGGCCAGCCAAGGCAGGTGCCATTGAGGGCCCCACTGGTCGCCCCGCAGATAAAGGAGCCCCGAGGTGGCAGGGAAGTGAGGGCAGGGTCTGAGCCAGGCTGGCCATGGTGGGTGCCAGCAGGGTGCCCTCCCCCCCGATTGTTGCACTGGTCGCCCCACAGATCGGCCCTGATTGCTGGCCAGGCCTAGGGACCCTACCCGTGCAAGAATTTCAAGCACCAGGCCTCTCGTTCAGTCAAAAGGAAATGAAGTCCTGGCATATGCCACAACATGGATGAGTCTTCAAAACATCACACTAAGTGATAGAAGCCAGACACAAAAGGACATATTGTGTGATGCATTTCCATGACCTGTCCAGAGTAGACAGTCCATAGAGCAGCAGATTAACAGTTACCAGTGACTCAGGAGAGTAACGGGAAGTGACTGCTTATGGGTGCAGGGTTTCCTTAAGTTAGATGGTGGTGATTGTTGCATAACCCTGTGAATTATTCTAAAAACCACTGGGGAAAAAATACAAAAAAGAGTAAACTTGATAGTATATAAAGCATATGTAAATAAAGCTACTTAAAAAATGAGCATTAACAAGTGAACATTTGTAATTGATTTTCATGATAGGGAACACTAACTTGGAGCCCTGATTAAGCAACTGTTATTTACCCCCCAAAAAATTCCATTTTTCTCAATAGCAGACCATTGATAAAAAAATATATATACTGAATTATTTTGAATTCTATCAGTAATGTGAAAATTTAATTTCTCTTTTTGGTAAACGTACCTCATTACCTCTTGAGCCATGAAGTTTAAAGGATTCACTGTTTTGCCTCAGGAAAATAAGTGTGCTAGCCCTGGCTTCAGTTCATTGCTTCTGCCTGTTACTCCCCTCCTTCCACTCCCAACGCCTCTCTGTCAGACACCGCTTCGGTGACCCTGCCTTCTGCAGGAAGCCTCGCTTACTCCAACCCAAGGAACAGTGTGCCCTTTTGTTTTCAAAGTGCTTTCCACACCCTTCCCAACGGCAGCAACCATGCAGCATTGTTTGCTCCCAGGTCTTTATTTCACCCTGGACCATGGGGCTCTGGCAGGCAGGGAGTGGCAGGAAATCTCACAGTAATGAAGAGCAAGGACCTACAGCCAAGATGACTCTACCCAGAAAGCCCTCCTTTAGAACTGAGGGTCAGATAAAGAGCTTCAGAGACAAGAAAAAGCTAACGGAGTTCACCACCACCAAACCATTATTACATGAAATGTTGATGGGCACTCTTTAAGAAGAGGAAGAGGAGGAAGGACATAGAGAAGGAGAAGAAGAAAAAAACAGATAAGTCTGAACAATATAGTTGCAATAAACAGTATCAACAGTTGAATCTAAAATCAAAATAAACTAACAATCAATCTAAAGAACAAAATAAACAGAATAATAAAATAGAATCAGAAGCACGGAAATACGGAACAGACTAATAAATCTCAGGGAGGGGGGAACGAAGGGTTGGAAAAGATTAAAATCCTACATGCATTTATGCATTACCTGTGGACGCAGACAATAGGGTAGGGAAAGCTTGGGATGGGGCAAGAACTGGGTGTAGAGGAGTAATGGGAGGGGTGAAGGGAACATCTGTAATACTCTCAGCAATAAAGACTTAAATTATACATGTTTAAGATGTTGGGTCTGTATTGTCAGGCTGCCCTCCAGAAGAACTCATTGCATGTCCATGTGAATTTTGGGGGCGGGGGAGACATGCAGGAGGCAGCTGATCAATGATTCTCCCTCTCCCTCTCCCTCCTGAAGTCAATAAAAATGTTAAAAAACGATTAGGAGAGAAACCAAGATGGTGGCATAGGTAAACACCTTAACTGCTGCCTCACACAACAATTTCAAAACTACAACTAAAGACAAAACCGACACCATTCAGAACCACAGAAAAGCTGGCTGAGTGGAAATTCTACAACTAGAAGGAAAGAGAAAAGCAATTTGAGACTCAGAAGAGCTGCAAAAGGCTGAGGTACATAGACACGCGTGGAGAGGAATGGCAACTGAATGCACTTTCTCAAGTGGGAGGGAGATGGAAGCTCCCGACTGCGCTGAACTCCAGTTCTGGGCGAGACTCTGGTAAGCCAGACTCACACAAAGGGAATCTGGACTGTCTGGCAGTGGGCAAAACTTGAGGGTGGCTTTCTCTCAGAGGTGCTTGCAGCGATTACCATGGGACACTTAGATCCAGGGGCCTTATAGGGCAGAGCTGATGAGAAAGAAGCTAAGGCTATTCGATCCACCCTGAGACTCCACCCCATCCAAGCTGAGCACAGAGGCTTTTGCAGTTTTGTAAGTCTTGTCTCATAAGGGTGTTTCCAGCACAGAAATTCTCCCAGAGTAGAAATAGGTGATCCAAACAGCCAATTGGCCTGGAGGTCAATTTCAGTGATACCAACAGCAATCAAGACTTAACTACAATAAGGCTGTGCACACAGTTCACAAAGGAGTGCACCAAGAGTGTCCACCTCAGGTAACTGGGGAGGCTGAGCCACTGGGCCCTGTAGGACACCTAGCACACAAAGCTACTCTACCAACTCTGGGAATCAGCAAAAATGCAGAGACAAAGAACAGATCACAAATGAAAGAAATGGAGGAAAGCAAACTGCTGGATATAGAGTTAAAAACCACAGTTAAAAAGGTTTTTCAAGAATTTACTAGAAAAGGCCAATAAATTTAACAAGACCCTGGAGGATATGAACGAGACCCTCAAGGATATGAGAAAGGACCAAGTAGAAATTAAACATATACTCACTGAAATAAAAAATATTTCACAGAGACCTAACAGGAGACTAAAGGAACACAAGAATCAAGTTAAAGATTTGAATCTAAAGAAGCAAAAAACACTCAGCCAGAAAAGAAAATAAGAATCAAAATATTTGAAGAGAGTGTAATGAGCCTCTGGGACAACCTCAAGCGTACCAACATCAGAATTATGGGGGTGCCAGAAGAAGAGAGAGAGCCAGATACTGAAAACCTATTTGAAGAAATAGTGACTGAAAACTTCCCCCACCTGGTGAAAGAAATAGACTTACAAGACGCACAGAACCCCAAACAAAAGGAATCCAAAGAGGACCACACCAAGACACATCATAATTAAAATACCAAGAGCAAAAACAAAGAGAATATTAAAAGCAGTAAGAGAAAAACAGTTAATTGTCTACAAGGGAGCACCCATACGATTGTCAACTGATTTCTCAACTGAAACTACGCAGGCCAGACAGGAGTAGCAAGAAATATTCAAAGTGATGAATTGCAAGAACCTACAACCAAGATTACTCTACCCAGCAAAGCTATCATTCGGAATTGAAGGTCAGATAAAAAGCTTCACAGATAAGAAAAAGCTAAAGGAGTTCATCATCACCAAACTAATATTGTATGAAATGCTCAAAGGTATTCTTTAATTAGAGGAAGAAGAAGAAAAAGGTAAAGATAAAAGTTATGAACAACAAATAAATATCTATCATCAAGTGAATAAAAAACCTGATGAACAGAATAAACTGGTGGATATAATAGAATCGAGGGCTAGAAAGGGAGTGGACTGACAATTCTCAGGAGGAAAGGGGTTGGAAATACGGGAAGAGACTGGACAAAAATCATACATATATGGATGAGGACAGTGGGTGGGAGGTAAGGGCAAAGGGTGGGGTGGGAACCGGGTGGAGGAGAGCTATGGGGGTGGGGAAGAAGAACAATTGTAGTAATATGAACCATAAAGATTTATTAAATAAAAAAAAAACTATTAGGAACTTTGAATGTGTGCTACCTCTGCTGGGCTACAATATAGCTTCAGTAGAGAAATCTATAATAATAAAAGCATAATATACTCATTAGACCAGACGACCTTCCAGACGAAGGGACTGTGAGGAAAACCCGGGTCCCGGTGTCTGCTGAGAGCCAGAGGGAAGACCGAGTCCCCGGTGTCGGGTACCAGAGGAAGCCGGTGCCGGCAGCCGGGGAAGGAAGGCCTCCTCGTGGACGAAGGTCGTGCATTGAGCCTCTAGTGTGGGTATGAGGCTCAGTAAGAGAAAGCCAGTCTCAGAGCGCACAGAGGATTCCCCTTTGAGTGATTGCACAAGTAACTTCTCTGCCATGTTTCATGCTCTATGAACAACAGAGAAAACTGACAGTTCCCCTGCCTTCAGACGCGTGGACTCTGCATTGTCAGGGCTGGTCCTCCGTTCCCATCTCTCGTTGATAAGAATCGCAGGTTTCAGGTGTAGCCCCGCCCAGCACGTCAGGTGGTGGAAATATACTGGTAGTTCTTCCTTGGCCACCACACGTGTTTTCCCCTGGAAAATGGAACAGACACCACTCAGCCAGAAAAGATGTTTTTCAGGTCATTAACCTGCAAGCATGCCTGCGGAGTTAAGTAAAAGGCCGCTTATCCTGGTGAGCGTGGGGAAGGATGGGCCTTCTTGCACTCTTATCCGGTGGCATAAAAGTAGATTGTATTGGTGGGTTTTTTTTTTGTTGTTGTTGTTTGTTTGTTTAAAATAAATGTCATTGATTTTTTACAGAGAGGAAAGGAGAGAGATAGGAAGTCAGAAACATCGATGAGAGAGAGACATCAATCAGCCGCCTCCTGCACGCCCCACAGTGGAGATGTGCCCGCAAGCAAGGTACATGCCCCCAACCGGAATCGAACCTGGGACCTTTCAGTCCACAAGCCCACACTCTATCCACTGAGCCAAACCGGTCTCGGCTAGATTGTATTGTTTAAAGTAAAAACCGGTTTAGACAGTTGATGGTATATTATTTGATCTTAAAAGATCTTTTGAATGAATTCTTATGCTTTTTCTTTATTCCATCTCATTCATTTATATCTGTTTCCTCAGAACCCACTGGAGGCCAAGTAGTCTTCTAGATAATACTCTTAATTTGGACATTATCTTTTTTTCCCCTTGTCTCTCCACTCGTTTTACTCATAATTTATCAAATAAAGGCTTTTTAAAAGACCGAACTGCCCTGGCTATTGACAAGTGGTTAGAGCTTCGGCCTGAGAACCAGAGGGTTGAGACTTTGATTTTTACAGAGAGGAAGGGAGAGGGATAGAGGGTTAGAAACATTGATGGGAGAGAAACATCAATCAGCTGCCTCCTGCAGGCCCCCCACTGGGGATGTGCCCACAACCAAGGTACATGCCTTTGATCGGAATTGAACCCAGGGCCCTCCAGTCTGCAGGCTGACGCTCTATCCAGTGAACCAAAATGGTTTCGGTATAGAGGGTTGAGACTTTGAATCCTGGTCAAGGGCACTTACCTGGGGTGCTGGTTCGATCCCCAGCCCTGGTTGGGTGCACGGAGGAGAGAGCCAATCTATGTGTCTCTTTCACATTGATGTCTGTTCTCCCACCTCACTCTTCTTCTCCCTCCCTTCGTCTCCTCTCTTGCTTCCTCCTCTACTCCCTTACCCCTAACACTCTTTCTAAAAATCTGTGGGAAAATATCCTCAGATGAGAATTAACATCAACAACAAAGACAAAACAAAACAAAATAGATTATAGATACTAAATTTTGATAGTCCCAGTCTAAGGAAATAGCTAAGTAAACCTAACATCTTGGAATATTATGTAGCCCCAAAGAATTTATAGTAACATGGAGGTAATGTTCACACTATAATAAGTTAAATTAAATGTAAAATTGTACAAATAGTGTGAATTCAAGTATGTGTTTTAAAGCCTAAGAAAAAGACCAGGTAAAGCAGACCAGATTGTTGCAGTGTTCACTGGCAGTAGGTCATGAGTGATTTGCCTGCTTTCTTCCTACTTTTCAGATTTTTTTCACCTTCTTATAATGGACATAACAATAGAGGGGAAAATAAACTTTAAATACTAACAAAATATTTTGTATCTTTTTTTTTTTTAATCCTCACTGGAGGATATATTTTTTCCCATTGGTTTTTAGAGAGAGTGAAAGGGAGGTGGGGGAGAGAAAAGAACGTCAGTATGAGACAGACACTTCAATGGTTGCCTCCTGAAAACATCCTGACCAGGGATCAGACCCACAACTCAAGCACATGCTTTGACCAGGAATCAAATCTGAGACCTTTCAGTCATCAGGCGATGCTCTAATCACAGTACACCAGCCAGGGCTCGAGATAGGGATTTAACCATGTAACTGTTAAATCCTCACTATTGAAGAGTGGGAATTACAGAAGAGAGGACAGTTAATTGTGTATATAGTTTTGGACTCATACTAAAATTTAAGTAATACTAGAGGCTCAGTGCATGAATTTGTGCACGGTTGGGGTCTGGCCAGCCCGTTCTGATGGGGGCGGGGTCGGCTGGGGCCGGTTCGTGGGCTGTTGGCAAGCTGGCCTTGCCCCTGGTCCAGCTCCTGGTAGAACTCGTGGTTGAGGAGACAATTTGCATATCAGCCTTTTATGATAGAAGATGTCCAAGTATTAGCATTTGCTATAAATAGGTGGGTCAGATTTAGTAAGAACATAAATAATAAATCATTAGTAGTCAGTAATCTCAGGAGTCGATACCAAACCAATGGGTCATCCTGAAGTGCTCCGATCGATAGTGTTCTGTGGTCACTTTGTGAGTGTGTGCCACTTTGTGAATTAGTATGTTTAGTAGGTGATGCATGTGTAAGTATGTGGACATAGTGGAAGTTGTTATTTATGCCTGGTCACTGAAACTTGTCCAATCTCACTGCAGGAGAATGACATCTTCCTGGGCTGGGAAAAGGGTGCTTACAAGAAATGGGGGAAGAGTAAGAAGAAGGGCTCGGATCTAACCCTGGAGGAGATGAAAAAGCAGGCGGCTGTCCAGTGTCTTCGATCCGCCTCCGATGAAGTAAGTTATATTTCTGATACCTAAGAGGAGAAAGGGGGTGTTTAAAAGTTTATAAGTATAACATCTTGACTCAAACCTTAGAAAAATCATATACTTGTTATCTTGCCATGTAACATAAACATTATTACTTTTTCTTTATGGTATTTATATAATGTATTCTTTTATATGTATCATTGTAATTAGAGTATACATAAAAATTTTATGTCCTTTTCTCCATTTAACATATATAGGACATCTTGTTAATATATATCTTCATTCTTTTTAGTGTCTTAAGTTATATTTTATGAAATAATATTTCAACAGCAATATTATTGCTGGATGTTTAGCTTACTCTTGATTTTGTTGTTGTTATGCAATCCAGGATATTTTCATGTGTGACTTTTTCCTTGGTTTATATTATTTCTTTTATTATAAAATCTTTATCCAAGGATATCCTATATAATAAAAAGCTAATATGCAAATTGACCAAACAGTGGAACAACCAGTTGCTGTGATGCACACTGACCACCAGGGGGCAGATGCTCGCTGTAGGCACTGCCCTCTGGTGGTCAGTGCACTCCCACGGGGGGATGCCACTCAGCCAGAAGCCCTGAGTTGTGCTCACAGCAGCAGTGGCGGGAGCAACACTAAGGATGTCTGACTGCCGGCTTAGGCCCGCTTCCAGACTGCAAGAGGGCACAGGCCGGGTTGAGGGACCCCCAAATTTTATGCTCCGGGCCTCTAGTATATATATATTTTTTCTAATATATTTTTGTTGATTTCAGAGAGAAAGGGAGAGGGAGAAAGAGATAGAAACTACAATGATGAGAGAGAATCACTGATCAGTTGCCTTCTGCATGCCCCCATTGGGGACTGAGCCCATAACCCAGGCATATGCCCTGGACCAGAATTGAACCCACGACCCTTCAGTCTACAGGCTGATGCTCTATCCACTGAGCAAAGCCGACTAGGGCCATATATAAAATACATTAATGCTATTTAGAGAGAGATGAGAGGAGAGGGATAGATAGAAACATCCTTAAGAAGCATCTTTAATCAGCTGCCTCCTGCACGCCCCTTGCTGGGGATCAAACCCACAGTCTGGGCATGTGTCCTGACTGGGATTTGAACCAGTGACCTCTTGGTTCATAGGTCAATGCTCACTGATTAACACCAGCTGGGTGAAGATATGTTTTGGGATGTTTTGTTTTTTGTGTTTTTTTCTTAATATATTTTTATTGATTTCAGAGAGGAAGGGAGAGGAGAGAGAGAAACATGAGTGATTAGAGAAAATCATTGATTGGCTGCCTTCTACCACCCCCCACTGGGGATCGAGCCCATAACCCAGGCATGTGCTCTTGACCAGAATCGAACCCAGGACCCTTCAGTCCACAGGCTGATGCTCTATCCATTAAGCCTAACCCGCTAGGGTGAAGATTATGTTTGTTTGCTTTTAAGAGAAAGTGAAAGAAACATTTATGTGAGAGAGAAACATTGATCAGTTGTCTCCTGTATGCACCCTGACTAGAGATCGATCCCCCAGTGTCTTAGTGCACGGGATGATGCTCTAACCAACTGAGCCACCCAGCCAGCTGTATCATTTCTTCTGTTTGTAGTTCTAGAAGTGGAATAACAGTTCTCTAACATTTACAAACACTGTATTTGCTTCTGATTTATACGGTTTTGTTTGTATATTAGAAAATATTATGATTATTGTATTAATCTTTTAATGTCATATATATTAAAGAGGTAATATTTCAAATTAACGCTCACACCATTACAAGATGGCTGTGCCCACAGTGGAGGCGCGTTTCCGTAATACAAGATGGTTGTGCCCACAGCAGAGCCAGGGTTCTCATAACAGGCTATCAGCAGGGACCTGACGCTACGTGGCACTGGGCTGGAGCAGGGGGACCTGAGGCTGCGCCCCCTGCTGGTGGGGCTTGACAGGGGACCTCAGGGCGTACTCCCCCCTCGCCCCAGCATGCACCAGGGGACCTGAGACTGTACCCCTTGTCCAGCAGGACTTGATAGGGGACCCCTCCCAGTGGGGCTTGATGGAAGTGGGGCCGGCTGACTCTGGATCTCGCCCAATGGGGGTGGGACTGGCTGATTCTCGCGAGATTTCGAGGCACGTGCAGGTGGGCAGGGACTCCCGTGGCACGCCCCAGTTTCTGACAGGAGGAAGGTTTTCATATATATTTTACTAATTTTCTTTCATCTCTGACACTTCTATTAGAAAGAAAGGGTAAATAGTAATATTAAAATAAAATAGTTCCTCTAATTCATCCTCCCCCCCTTTTTAAAATATATTTTATTGATTTTTTTACAGAGAGGAAGGGAGAGAAATAGAAAGTCAGAAACATCGATGAGAGAGAGACATCGATCAGCCACCTCCTGCACACCCCACTGTGGAGATGTGCCCGCAAGCAAGGTACATGCCCCCAACCAGAATCGAACCTGGGACCTTTCAGTCCGCAGGCTGACGCTCTATCCACTGAGCCAAACCAGTCTCGGCTAATTGATCCCCTTTTAATGTGCACAAATTTTGTGCACTGGGCTACTTGTTTCATATAAAATACTTCTCATGTCCTTCAACATTCTGAAATAACAAAGTAATTTTAAAATATAACCATCTATTTAAATTAGTACTATGAATTCTTATTTTATTATTCACCGTATGATGCAATATCT
This sequence comes from Lasiurus borealis, assembly GCA_004026805.1. Taxonomy (NCBI): domain Eukaryota; kingdom Metazoa; phylum Chordata; class Mammalia; order Chiroptera; family Vespertilionidae; genus Lasiurus; species Lasiurus borealis. The sequence goes on along the minus strand of PVJN01023344.1, from coordinate 9,945 downwards.
TGAGATCATAATTACTTAAAAATTATTTTGCTTTACCTTTGAGGTAGTATAAAATACCTTTATAATGCAAAAGTTAATGGAGAGTTAAAAAAAGCAGTTCTTTTTTAAAAATATATATTTTATTGATTTTAGAGAAGAAGAGGGAAAAAGAGGGAGAGAGAGAGAGAGGGAGAGGAACATCCATGATGAGAGAGAATCATGGATTGGCTGCCTCCTGCACAACCCACACTGGTGATCAAGCCTGAAACCCATGTGCCCTGACCAGGAATCAAACGTCAGCGCTCAACCACTGAGCCTCACGGGCCAGGCGAAAAAGCATTTCTTGAGTTAAGTGGTAGAATGTTAGCATTTTTTCCACCTCCAGCACTAAAAATGTGTATAATTTATTTCTTAAGTTACTCTAGGCTTTCAATATTCATTTTTTTTTTTGTACTTTATATTCTGTTTCATTGAATGATTTATCTGTTCACACACTAATGCCTTAGTATTTTACTTTGTGGTTTTTTTTTCTTGTTTTTTAATATATTTTTATTGATTTCAGAGAGGAAGGGAGACAAGGAGAGAGAGGAAAACATCAATACGAGAGAATCATTGATTGACTGCCTCCTGCACACCCCCTACTGGGATCAAGCCAGGCACGTGCCCTTGATTGGAATTGAACCTGGGACCCTTCAGTCTGCAGGCTGACACTCTATCCATTGAGCCAAACCAGCTAAGGCCACTTTGTGTTTATGTCTGTTGTTTTTGTTTGGTAGTATTTCATACTTCTTTCCTCTGTTTTCTCTCTCTCTCACCAAATACACACACACATACACACACACACATTTTTTAATTGATTTCAGAGAAGAAGGAAGAGGGATAGAGAGGTAGAAACATCAATCATGAGAGAGAATCATTGATCAGCTGCCTCCTGCATGTCCCACAAGCCTGGCATGTGCCCTGATCAGCAGTTGAACCATGACCTTCTGGTTCATAGGTCAGTGAGCCATGCCGGCCGGGTTGTTTCCTCTTTTTTAAGCGGTGTGTCTTGGTGTGGGCATTTTGGGTGTGGTTACCATTATGTTTAAAGGAAGGAAAGTTGCATGTAGTAACGTAGTGTTCCTTTTCCTTTGGGTGCATCTGCTCTTCGTCTTCCTGTGCCAGTGCAGATTTTATCCCCTCCCCCTTTGTGTTTTTGTTGCCACAGATTATTCCTGTTTATGCTGTAAGTTGTTTTGGTGATGTTATTCATAGTGTTGTGATCTTATGCTCTTTATTTTAGGTAGAATAACTCCCTTGAATGTTTCCTGTAATGGAGATTTTCTGGTGATAAAATCCCCCAGCTTCTGTATGCCTGTGTCTGAGAATGTGGTTATCTGTCCACATTTAAAGGATAATCTTGCTGGGTATATCATTCGTGGCTGGTAACTTCTCTCTTTCTGATGTTTGAATATTTGGTTCCACTCTCTCCTGGCCTGTAGGCTTTCTGCAGAGAAGTCGGATGAAATTCTGATAGGTTTTCCTTTGTAGATCACTTCCTTCTTTTTCCCTGGCTGCTTTGAGGATTCTTTCTTTCTCATTAATTTTCACAGCTTTAATACCAAGTGCCTTGGAGAGAGCCTTTTTGGATTGAGGTAACGAGGTGTTCTGTTTGCTTCTTGGATTCGAGGCTTTAACTCTTCCCATAGGTTTGGGAAGTTCTCACCCACTATTGTTTGAATAGACTCTCCATTCTTTCTGCAGAATTCCTGTTATTCTAATATTGCTTTTTCTGATGGCCTCAGAGAGTTCTTGTAGAGCCCTTTCATCTTTCTTTATGTCCAGGTCTCTCTCTCCTTCCCTGTGTGTCATTTCTGGGTTCCTGTCTTCAACCTCACTAATTCTTTCCTCTGGTAGTTGGCTCTGTTTTCTAGTCTCAGTAGTTCACTCTTAATGTCTTTAATTGCATGCTTCATTTCTGAGATTTCTGATTGGTTCTCGTTAAGTTTTAATCTCCTTTTGTTCATTGATCCGCTTTCTGAGTGCATTGAACTGCCTGTCTGTATTGTTGAGTCTTTCCAGAACTGACATCTAAAGTCTGTCATGTCTATCACACATTTCCCTGTGCTCCAGCTTGTTTCCGGGGAGTTTTCATTCCTTTCTGAGCATCCTTGTCACTGTGGTCAGTCGTGGTATTGGGTTCTGCGTGGGTAGGTTCTTTGCTTTCTGTCCATATTAATGAAGAGGTCTTTCTAGTGCTTTCCAGTAGGTGGTGCTGAATCGCAAGGTTTTTACTCTGCGACCTCCTGTCTTAACCTCCTCAGCTTCCCTGAGACACTCCGCTTGGCGGGGTTCGTTTTACCTTCCCTGTAACTGCAACCCCGGGCCCCCATGTTCCCCAACACCCCTCCTGGGCATCGGCCACAGGGAGACTGCAGTCCTCCTGCAGCCGCCCCGGGCTTACAGATAACGCTCCGGACCAACTCCAGGACGGCGGGAGGCCAGGTTCAGGAGCGGAAGTCGTGACGGGGCTCTGGTCGTTGTTGGAAACACTGCCACCTCGCCTGTCTATGGAGAGCCACACGCAGGGCCCTGTGCCCCGGCCGCCTCGCCTGTCGGTGGAGAGCCACGCGCAGAACCCTGTGCCCCGGCCGGCGCCTGCTGCCTCAGGCCCTGTTCGCTGCTGCGGGCTGCCCTGTGCAGTCTGCGCTCTGTTCCTGGGCCACGAGCTCCCGCTGCAGGCTGTGTCCACGGGCATCTGCGCTCTCCTCTCCCGGCTTATCCCCGCTGCCACCGTTAGGGTCTCTCCGCCCGCTTCTGTGCCGAGCAGGGATTCTCTGTGGAATGAGAGTTGATGAGCTTGTTGGCATTTTGGTAGGAGAGGCCAGGGCTCTCTCACGCCGCCGTTCCTCTGAGGTCACTCGCTCACATTCCTGAATGCCCGTGGACGTGGCATCCTGTTAAAATGGAGTAGTTTTTATTGTGATGGGGAAAGCACAGAACACGTCTTATCGGCAGCTCCGCATGAACAGTGTGGAGCAGCTGCCAGGATGGGAGCGGACCAGGCCCTTTTACTTCCACTGGCTGTTACGGTAGCCCCGGGGTCGAAGGATGAACGTGCACACAGGCAGGATGCTGTGATGGTCAAGGTCAGGAAACAGACGCCTGGTGGGTCAAGCTTGCTTTTTCTTTTTCTTTTTTTTAAATATATTTTATTGATTTTTTTACAGAGAGGAAGGGAGAGGGACAGAGAGTTAGAAACATCGATGAGAGAGAGACATCGATCAGCCGCCTCCTGCACACCCCCTACTGGGGATTCCCCAAAACAAAGGTACATGCCTCCGATTGGAATTGAACCTGGGACCTTTCAGTCCGCAGGCCAACACTCCATCCACTGAGCCAAACCGGTCTCGGCAAGCTTGCTTTTTCTTTTTAAAATGTATTTCCATTGATTTCAGAGGGTGAAGGAGAGGGGGGAGAGAGAGAAATATCAGTGATGAGAGAGAATCATTGATCGACTGCTTCCTGCATATGCCTCACTGGGGACTGAGCCCACAACCCAGGCCTGCACCTTGACTGGAATCGAACCCAGGACCCTTCAGTCTGCAGGCCGATGTGCTATCCAGTGAGCCACACCAGCTAGGGCCAGAGCTTGTTTTTAGGCACAGAGTTAAGCATAAGTGCATTGTTTCCTTGCCAGTAAACAGTGAGAGCGAGTGGAGGTACTTCTGTGCTGGTGACCGTCCAGGACAGCAAATTACAGGAGTGTGCGGAGACCCGCGGAGAAAGACTCCAGCGCTAGCGTGTGAGGGTGGGAGCGTGCCACGGTTAAAGAGCCCGCGGCCGTGGTGCTGAGCAGGGGCGGAGGCACGCGGGGCTCGGTGCTCTGCGCTGGGGCTGGCGCCGGCTTCAGAAGCAGTGACACAGGCCTGTGTACAGAGCGGCGTGCCGCGCGTCAGCTGACGCGGGGTCAGGTTCACGGTCTGGAGGAAGTGGAATAAAGCGGCCATCGCGCCCACCGTGAGCAGCATGGTAAGCGGCTTGCCGGCGCGTTGTGTAGGAGGAGTGCTTGTGACTAACAGCTGCGTGGCTGAGAGAGTGTTTTAAGGAAAGAATAATTCTCTTTTGGCCCATTTCCCAGGCTCCCTCCGCCTGCCTCCCTAGTGAAGGCTTGAACGGATGTGGATAGAATGTCATTATCAGCGGTACAATTAACTGTTTTCCTGTCTTCTTGCTGCTTAAACCGCTCGCCCTGTGGAATGCCGTGTTTCTGGCTTGGGATGTCTGCGGAACTTGTGCTGAGTCATTTTGAGCGAAGCCAGCGGGGCGAAGGTCTATTTTTAGCCCCTGCAGGCCCAGGAGGCGAAGGGGGAGCAGTCCGTGCACCTGTTCGGGGCTGCCCACCTAGGGAGGCGCAGCTCCTGTCTAAACGCTTGGGCCACGGAATAAGAACGAGGTTGCCACAAAATCCATCCACTTTTCTCGTATGTGGTGAGAGTTTTCTTCCCTCTAGCGAGAACGAGACTCTTTAAAGTGTGAAGTTTACATAAGTCAAAGTCATTTGCTTGTGCCTGTTTGCAACATTCCTTTTTCTTTAAAGCTGGCTCTTGTTCTTCCCCCCACTCCTCCCGTTTTACCCATTTCTGCCAGACCCGCGTCTCGCCCATGGCCCTTGACGGAGAGAGGGCCGCTCTCCGCTCTCCTCGGTGCAGTCACGAGGGCTCATTTCCGGAAGAAAAATCACCTTGTTTTCTTCAGACCGCGAGCTCCTCAGGGATCAGATGAACTTTTTGTGATTTTTCTTTTTTAAGTAACTGACGTGTTTTCTTGTTCTTTTAAAAATAATTTTACATGCTGAAACCGGTGTAGCTCAGTGGATAGAACGTCAGCCTGGGGACTGAAGGGTCCCAGGTCTGATTCCGGTCAAGGGCATGTACATTGGTTGCAGGCACATCCCCAGGAGGGGGCGTGCAGGAGGCTGATCGATGTCTCTCTCTCATCGATGTTTCTGGCTTTCTGTCCCTTTCCCTTCCTCTCTGTGAAAAATCAATAAAATATATTTTAAATAAGAAAATAAAATAATTTTAGAGAAAGGAAGGGGGAGAGAAACATCAATTGTTGCTCCCTCACATACCCCAATCGGGGTGAGACCCACAACCTGGGATGTGCCCTGACCAGAAACCAAACCCTCCGTTATGGGGGGCGAATTTAGCATCAGACCTTGTGACGTAGGCAGTGATGGGATGGTCCCTTTCAGCTGTACGAGGGCACTTAGGTCCTGAGGCTGCCCCTTCAGCAAGATGCTTTGCCCCTGGGAAGACAGAAGTGATTCTTTTCAGAAAGTACCATTGAATATACTCAATTAGTGAAAGAGGAATATTAAATTGGATCTACAGATGTATAATTTTTAAACTTGTGTGTTCACTTAAATATCGATAATGTATTTCTTTTGGAACGTGGAAAATGAATTTCTCTATAAAACCTTCATATTAAACCAAAAGCATACAAATGCCTGGTGTCTCCGTACCCGGCCGCAGTGAATGTGATTTGTTCCCACACAGAGCACTGGCATCGAGACGCTCGTGGAGGAGCTCTGCTCCCGCCTGAAAGACCTGCAGAGCAAGCAAGGTGAGTGCTGCCTCCTCGCCGTCTGGCAGGTGCCGTGGCCCCAGGGCGGGGTGGGGCGGGGGCATTAGGATGGGCAGCAGGAACCGCAGTGCTGGAGAGTCTGTGCTCAGTGGTCTCCAGGCCGGTGGGACAGCCCTCCGCCGCCACCTGAAGGGAGCCCCGCTGCTGAGGGCACTGGCCCTGCCCTGGGAGAGGAGCGGCACTTCTCTGCCCTCCTGTGCCCTGCTCCCGCCTCCGCTGACATCGAGGCCTTAGTTAGTGTCAGCACGAAGTGCCGCAGCTTTGGAGGGACTTCTATCTGACTCTCGAGTTTTCCGGGAAGGCAGGGTGACACCTCAGTAAGCCGTTTGGACTCATGAACCCCCATCACGCCTTTCCCCACTTTTCTGTAAGCCGCACGAAGATCGAGCACCGTTACTTTCCTTGTCCTCTTCAAGCTCGTTTGCTGCCCACCAGTCTTGGCCTTCCTGTTCGGGCGTGCTTGGTCGGTCTGTGATGAAGTCCTGGCAGGCTCTTTAGCTGAGCTGAGGGACTAGCCCTTTGGTTCTGTCCAGTGGGAACCCAGCCCGCGGCATTAGATCTAAGAGACGGATTGCGAACTGTGATTGAGAATTTTTCTGCTCAGGTTAGCGTTAGTCAAGGTGAGTGGGTATAGAAAGCCCGTGAGTGCCGAGTTCTGTGGAAAATGTTTTTGGAATCTAAACAGATATTCCGTCTTTCTGGTGTAATTGACAAGCACCCAGGGGATTTCAGCTTCAAAGAGAAACTGCCACACAAGCCTAGTGGTTTCTGTTAAAGTTCGGGAAATGTTTAAATGTTTAAATCTGTCTCAATTTTTCTTTCCCAGCAGAAGAGAAGATTCACAAAAAGCTAGACGGGTCTCCCTCTCCAGAGGCAGAACTGTCCCCCACAGCGAAGGATCAGGTGGAAATGTACGTAAGACTCGCTCAGGCACAGAGGCCCGGGGTTCACGCCGGAGGAAGAATTGCTGCATGTTTGCAGTTTTGTGCATCGTCTTGAATATAGTTTTATATTTCATAACTCAGGGAACATGGAGCACTTACTTGCACATTTGACACAGTATTCAAAGGGGAAGGAGATTCTCTCCTTCACATACATGTTGAATGGATATTTGTGCAGTGACTGAAGGAAACAAGGTGATGGTTTGTGGTCCATTCATGTCCTGTGACCACTGAAGCTCCCACCGTCCTCTGCGGCAGCGAGAGGAGCTGTGCTTACCCTTTCGCACACAGGAAACCAGGCGCCCACTGCGGGCTCCGTCATGGACCTTGCAGACTTGTTTGCTAAGGGCACTTTAGTCCTTTCTTTTACTGGTTGGTGTTAAAATCAGCCCCATTGTAAGCAGACTTCTTTATGATACATTTTATTTGAACCTTTTGAGCCCCTAAGACTTAAGGGAAGAGTAGCCTTGGGTCGGGTGTGTAAGCCTGCGCTGTCCACCCCGGTGGCCTGAGCCCGTGCGGCTGCTGAGCCCTTGAATGTGGCCACTGGAAACGAGGTGCTCTGTGAGTATGAATTCCCGCAGAGCTCAGCGACTGCGTGGAAAAAGTAACGTAAACTGTTCTGTTAATGTCTTTGAATGCCAGTTACATGGTGAAATGATGTTCTAGATCACGGTTATATTTGGTGAAGTGAAATATATTATTAAAATGAATTTCCCCTGCTTCTTATACTTCAATGCGACTCCTAGAACATTAAAAACACAGCTGAGGCGCACAGCGTGTTTCTCTTAGCCGTGCTGCAGACCGAGCAGGGAAATGCCCACGTGCCCTTTGTGAGCATGGCCTTTCGCTGCTTCACATATGACCTTGACTGTTGTGCCCGGAGTGATGGTCCCCCTGGTAGCCAGCCTGCCCCACTGTGAACTCTTCTGTGCTTCCGTTTCCTAGCCAGCTGAAAGCTCGTCTCCCACTTTTCCGGCTGTCAACCCTCCTCCCAAGGTCCCATCCGCACCCCGAGGGTCGCTGTCTGAGCAGGCTCAGTCCGGGCACATCTGTCTCCCCAGCCCCGCACCGCACAGGTGCCTCTCTTGACCGGGAAGACGCACTGTGGTCCACCTTTTCTGGCTGTCCCAGGCCTCGCTAGCACCTGTTGGCACACTGGCGTGCCATAGCCCCTGCTAATTCTGAGGGTCTCCTCCATGCCGGCATTGAGATTGTCTCCTGAGAAAAAGCAGCAATGACAAGGGTCACTCAGGAAGATGCTGTCAGGACTCATTTCACATGCTAATTCCGTGACTCCTCACAGCTCTGTGAGTAGATGCTGTTGCTGAAGTGACCTGCTTGAGGTCACACGGTTGGAGTGACAGCCAGGGTTTGAGTTCAGGAGGTGTGGCTTCAGAGCTCATGCTCTCACCTGCGCGGCTGCACAGCTTTCAGCCTCACAAAGCTGTGGGAAGCCATGGCATCAGCACCCCACGGCGCAGGAAACAGCCGCAGCTCACGTAATAGCTTCAAGCGCGGCGGCGTGGTCCTGAGCTGAGAAAGGCATTCAGACATCTCTGATCGGAAGATTACATTCAATATCGGATACGTCACTGCTGGCTTCTTAGTGAAAATTCAGACTCTGAAGACAAACTCTCACTTTACCTAGTTTAATATTTTAAAATGCTTATTTCGGTACTGGGCACATTGTCAAGGCTATTTCACGGTGTTAGTAATTACTTAAAAGTGAATGATTCATGGGTAATGGAACCATTGACTGTTAGATGAATGTCCCGGTCTTGCGTTTGGCAATGTTGTTTACTGGGGCGAATACATCTCCTGCCCCTGCCCAACTCTTTGCGCTGTCTTGCAGGTACTACGAAGCGTTCCCCCCGCTTTCGGAGAAGCCAGTTTGCCTGCAAGAGATCATGACCGTGTGGAACAAGTCTAAAGTCTGCTCTTCCTCCAGCTCCTCCTCATCGTCCACCGCGCCCCCAGCCAGCACCGACACGGCATCCCCCAAGGACTGCAACAGCGAGGGCGAGGCCAGCAGAGACCGAGGCGAGGCGGCGCCCACCGCCGTCCACGCGAAGACCCCGAGCAGAAGCAAGAACGAGAAGGAGAACAGGTTTGGGAACGGCACAAGCGAAGAGAAGCCTGCTTCGTTCAAAAAACAAACCCGACACAAACCCGAAGGCAAGGTTCGCCCTCGCTCCTGGTCTTCCGGCTCCAGCGAGGCAGGCTCCAGCTCGAGCGGCAACCAGGGGGAGCTGAGGGCATCCACGAAGTGCGTGAAAGTGAGGCACAAGGCGCGGGACCTCCGGAGCAGGAAAGGGCGGAACGGGCAGAGCAGGCTCCCGCTGAAGCACGGCGAGAGGCCCGAGAGGAACCCGCACGCGGGCGGCGGCGGCGGCAGCAGCAGCAGCGGCGGCGGCTCTGGCAGGCAGCTGTGCCGGCGGGCCAAGAGACCGTTGAAAGAGGTGGGCAGGAGGGACGCGGACGGCACGGAGGACAGAGACCTGCACCCGGACAGCAGAAACGACAAGGAATACAAAGAAGAGCCACTGTGGTACACGGAACCGATTGCGGAGTATTTCGTTCCTGTGAGCAGGAAAAGCAAGCTAGAGACCACGTACCGGAACCGCCAGGACGCGCGGGACCCGACGGCGGAGGTGGTGGGAGAGCTGTCCGACGCGGTGCACGGGCTCTGCCTCGGCGGCGGCAGTGTGCACAGAGCGTACCTCGCGGCGGGCACGTTCATCGACGGCCACTTCGTGGAAATGCCCGCGGTCATAAACGAGGAGGCTGACCTCCCCGGGACCCCGTTCTGTTCTCTGCCGGAGGACGACGGCTACTTGGATGACATTCATCTGTCAGAGTTAACACACTTCTATGAAGTGGATATTGACCAATCCATGTTGGATCCTGGTGCCTCAGAAACAATGCAAGGAGAAAGTCGGATTTTGAATATGATTCGACAGAAAAGCAAAGAGAGAAGCGATTTTGAGGCAGAGTGTTGCATAGTGTTAGATGGGATGGAGTTGCAAGGGGAAAGTGCAATATGGACAGAGTCCACCGGCTCCGCGGCCGCCGAGGGCCAGTTCCTGCAGGGCCTGGGCCACCTGGCGCAGTTCTGGGAGTGCTGCTCGTCCAGCTCCGGGGAGGCGGACGGCGAGAGCGTCGAGGGGGAGTCTCCCGTCAGGCTCTCGCCCATCGTAGACGGCGCGGCCCTCGACCCGCATCTGCTTGCTGGCAATCAAGAGCTCTTCTCGGATATTAATGAAGGATCTGGCATAAACTCTTGTTTTTCAGTGTTTGAAGTGCAATGCAGTAATTCTGTTTTACCGTTTTCTTTTGAAACACTCAGCTTGGGGAATGAGAATACAGATTCTAGTGTGAACACGCTTGAGAAAAC
>PVJN01023343.1:10150-32503 GCA_004026805.1 Lasiurus borealis | reverse complement strand
CTTTCAAAAACATTTGCTTCCCACAAGACAAATTAGCTGAACCAAGCAATAAAATGTGACATTAAGCATTCAATACTCCTATTTTTATGCAGTCCCAGGTCAACCAAAATGACCCCACTGGGGGCACTTCTCTAATGCCCTTGTTCAGAGTTCTACTAAAAACCTGTCTCTAGGAAGCTAATCAATAGTTATTTATGTATAGTAGACCCCCCAAAGAAAGCCCACCTCGTAAATTGAACTCAAGGCATTCTGGAAGCTTCTGAACCTAATGCGGTTTATAAGGACCCTCCATCAAGTGGACCACCCTGAATGCACACATATGTCTACATCTGTACAAGTCCATTTGCAATACATCACTTTTACTTCTGTGGTATTTATTGTATCTTAAGGTCTTGAAAAAAAATTCTAAAGGTGTCTAATGATCAGTGAAATCCTATTCTTGTTGACATTTTTTAAATATTTGTGTTTAAACTTCCAACCTGTTAAGTATCTCGTCCTTGCAATAAGGGATGTGTTCAGTTCACCCGGGGTATCTCAGTCCTTCTATTGGAGGAACAACGTATCTCTAGGTGAAGTGAAATTGGTCGGAAGAAGGGATGCCAGAGAGGGAAGAAAGATGTTACAGGGAACGGTTGTGAAGACTGGGTATGTTTGGCCCAGAGAAGGTGAGAGTCTTGGAGTGTAGGAGGGAGACAGTGGTGTCTGCAATATCCCTAAAGAACTATTAAATAGAAGAGACCTCAAGAGAGTAAGATGAGGAGCAAGGAAGAGAGTGATAGCGAGACAGAATTTAGGTCAGTACGAGGAATAACTTTCTAAAACAGCGGTCAAAACAAACAAACAACAAAAACACAACACCACGCAGAGATTAGATAAGAGAGAATCCAACTGGTGATGATCCAGTCCTCAAAGAGCCTCACAACACACGATTCTTTCCTGCCTCTGCTGTGTTCCAGGAGGTTCTAATCAAGCCGGTGTTTCCCATACCCAAGTCTTTCATGCGTTAGGTGGCTTATTTCCTAAGGACCCCTAGTTTTCTTTCATTCCAAGACCCTCTTTTAAATGTTTGTACAAGATAAAGCAGAAAAATAAGGATATGTATTTATGCAAGCTTCAATGAACTTTAAGATATTTTACCTTGACATTTTTTTTTTTTGAGAATTTAAAAAATTCACTAGGAAAATCGAGACTTTAGCTCAATCAGGTTGGTAAATTGCTGCCTGTTTCACCTGTCAAAATCATGGGTGCTTCCACCCTTGAGGCTACTCCGTCCCTTCATTCATTCATAGCGAGGAGAGAAAACTTCAAAACACCACGGAACAGATTGGCCAATCAGCTCCAGAGGCCCCTTATTCCTTTTGAAATATAATATCCTAACAATTTACAGATGTTCCCCGCACTACCCGCAGCCTCAGCTTGGAGTAATCCAAGGAGTCCTGGGTCATCAAGATGGCAGTTGTGACTGGGTTGCCTGGGAGCTGAGTCAGAAGTGCGCTCGAGGCCTGTGGCCAAATTTAGACGGGGAATGTAGAGCTCAGCACCCAGTCAAGGCCACTTCTCCGTGCTCTCACCGTCCCGAGAGCTGCAGTTTAATGATGACTTCTCCCGGAGACATTTCAGTGGTGACTTCAGTTCCCTGTGCGACTCCATCACAGTCCCCTTCTGTCTCTGAGAGCTGCAAAGAGATCTATTTAGGGAGCTTCAGGGAGGGATTTGAACGTGTTAATACCTCTCTCTATGAGCAGCTCATGTCTTATTGAAGAGTAGCCTCATAACCGTACCTGTTCTGATGAAAAGGGAAAATAATTACTAGGACAGTGCTATGAAGTCTAAAAAAATCCTTTGACCTTGCCCTGGGCATTTCTCTGAAGAAATCTGATGGTCACGGTCAATATTATGGCAAGATATACCTAAGAATTAAAGATTAAGTAGGAAAAAATCCCAAGAGGCTAGCAGAACTGCCAGGAGAGCTAGAAGAGCATCCAGGGTGGAGATGACTCCTTGGTGAGCGGAAGTAGCAGGTCTTGGTATTTCTGTCATAAGGTGCAGTGGAGTGTTTGGCTATGGAGCCCTTCAGTAATCTTTTATTTTATTTTTTTAATATATTTTATTGATTTTTTACAGAGAGAAAGGGAGAGGGATAGAGAGTTAAAAAAATCGATGAGAGAGAGAGACACTGATCAGCCGCCTCCTGCACGCTCCCCACTTGGGGATGTGCCCACAACCAGATACATGCCCTTGACCGGAATTGAACCTGGGAACTTTCAGTCCACAGGCCGATGCTTTATCCACTGAGCCAAACCAGTTTCGGCCTTACTCTGATATTCTGATCTGGACTAACTCACTCAGTCCCCCATACCAACACACACACACACACACACACAAGGCTATAACATATCTGTAGATTTATTTGATCTACTGAATAATTAACCAACAGCAAATTGCCTTGTAATATTAAAATAATTACTTCCATAATATTTTCAGAGAGGGTAGCACTTATATTGAATCTGGTTAATGTAGGTACTGAAAGTTTTGCAGTTAAAAGAAAAGTAACTTGATATATGAAACTGATAATATTCATACATATATATATTTAAAGTGCTCATAATGTGGTTTCTCTCACATAGTAATAAAAGGTAAAGTTACTTAGGTTATTTTGTTTTTCTTTTAACTTATATATAATATCTCACAATATAATCTATACTAATAAGAGCATAATATGCTAATTTGACTGGACATCCTTCTGGATGATCTTCTGGATGAAGCTGGGGCTGTGAGGGTAGCCCGGATCCCAGGTGCCAGAGGGAAGCTGGTGGCAGCAGCCAGGGAAAGGAAGGCCTACTCTTGCATGAATTTGTGCATCGGGCCTCTAGTTTCTTTCTTTCTTTTTTTTAAAATATATTTTATTGATTTTTTACAGAGAAAAATCAATAGAGGGATAGAGAGTTAGAAACATCGATGAGAGAGAGACATAGATCAGCTGCCTCCTGCACACCTCCTACTGGGGATGTGCCCACAACCAAGATACATGCCCTTGACCAGGATGGAACCTGCGACCTTTCAGTCCATAGGCCAATGTTCTATCCACTGAGCCAAACCAGTTTCGGCTCTAGTTTCTTAATATTTATAGTGACACCTTATTCATCTGAAAAACATATCTTAATTTCTTTTCCACTCCTTGTCCTCTTTCTTATCTGTTGCATTACAACAACAACAAAAAAATCCATTTCTGAGGACAAAATGTATTTCAAAGATATACTTTGAGGTTCATCTTACATAAAGGCTCTGGCAAATACAGTTAAGAAATTCCACTGAGACTGGTTTGGCTCAGTGGATAGAGCATCGGCCTGCAGACTGAAAGGTCCCAGGTTCGATTCTGGCCGGGGGCATGTGCCTTGCTTGCAGGCACATCTCCACTGTGACTGATTGATGTCTCTCTCTCATTGATGTTTCTGACTTTCTATCTCTCTCCCTTCCTCTCTGTAAAAAAATCAATAAAATATATTTTAAAAAATTCCAAAACATTCCACAATCTTCAAAAAAAAGAAAGCTTGAATCTTCTCCTCTCTGAGGCTCTGTTTCTCCATCAGTAGAATGAATGATATGGAAGACACCATGCAAGCTCCCTTCCGATGCCAATATTCTCTGACACTCTACAATCCGTTCCTTTGCATGGTGTAAGACAACCATAGACAACATTCATTTTCACTCAAGCGTGGCCACTGCAGGGAAAGGCCACATTGCAATTCAATGGCTCATGTGTCAGAGGTCCCTAATAGACATACTAGGTCCCTATAGTCACCTGGCACCACAGCGCAACGATTACGATAGCCTTGTGCCACACTCCTGTGCCATAGCCACTGGCAGGGTGACCTTCCCCCACTGCTATTCCTGGGCTCTGCATCCAGAGGACAAGCCAGCTTGAGGGAGGCCAGCCCATGCAGAGGGTCTCCAACAGGGAGACGCGGGCAGTGGCCATCTCTCATCAAGGGTTTCTGAGGCTCAGGGAGAGGAAGGCACACGCAGGCCTCTTGCTTCTTCTGCTGCTTCCTGTCCTGCTCAGTGACCTGTCCCTGCTTCCGGTCTCTTCAGGGAAAGCTTGGCTCTTCCTCTCTGGCTTATTCTAACTTTCTACGAACTAGACCATTGCATTCGCTTTTTGTTGCTACACACTCCCTGCAATTCTGACTCAGGAAGTCTTTGGTTCTGATCATATGGAAAGCACAGAGAGATGGATGTTCTAGAGAGACCCCTGCCTCAGTCCAAGGGTTGGGTCATCCGGTTTGAGCGCACAGAAGGGTGCACTCTCTCTTCCTCATCCCTGGCTCCAAATGAAAGGCAGGAAGCTCTCCACCTATCAGGACGCATGATGAGTTTAGCGGGATTTTACCTGCGAAGCATCCACCACACCGGAGCACACACTGGCTGGTCTGCACCCCACATGTGCCTTCCATGCAGGCGGTCGGGCTCATAACACTCAGCAACGCCTTATGAGGCTTTTTCTAAAGACGTCCTTAGCCCAGAAATTAGCAGCGGCAAATCTGCTTCTCATTATCCCGATGGGCCGTGATTTATACCTTCCAGCGTGGGGGAGGGGAGGGTGCCACAGGAGGTGAAGCATTTGGCAAGTTATTACGATCAACCCTTCTCGGGGAACGTACTCCCGGCGCTTTGCTGAAATCAGTTCCATCACCCTTCCCGGTGCCTCCACCCCGATCTGCCGTCGTCTTTCATGGGTAACACATTTAGCCCGTGTTCTTTCATTCCTGACGTCCTGCTTATCAATAACTGCTCGACCGACTCCATGGTAACCCAACCCACCTCCCTCCAGCGAGTCCCCATTATAGGAGCTCTGTTCCCTTCCAATGATCCTCAAAGTCCTTAGGGGTTTCCTCTTCCCATCCACACATCCATCAGTCAGTCAGTCAGTCAGTCAAGCCCTAAGTATGCAGGAGGTAATTTGAGGGCTTTTACATAAAAAAAAGAATCTGCTATTTAAAAATTCCTCTATTTTTTTCAATTTATATGAAAAATGTTTCTTATTATGAATGGCTTGAGGTTACATGAATAGAAGGCCGTAAAAGAATTGTGTAAGGTGAAGTGTGTGTGTGTGTGTGTGTGTGAGAGAGAGAGAGAGAGAGAGAGAGAGAGAGAGAGAGAGAGAGACTGGGAGAACTTTCCAAAGCTGCTTCCTCCAGTGGTCATTAGAACCCAGAGAGAGTCTGGTAGGATTTTGCATTAAGGGTTCAAGGTCTTACAGAAAGGAGGAACTGGAGACCTTAGCTTCCTTTTGCAGATTCAAAGTTAGATCAAGAAAAAAAATAAGCTCCCTAAAAAATAAAGTTATTTTGACTTTATTGTGTAGGACTGGCTCCTAAACTGACTTCGGGGGAGGGACGTGGAATGCTGACCTAGAATTCAGGACCTGGGCCCCTGAGTCTGGGCTATTGGAGATGGTCCTGGGACAGCCATTAGGTGCCCACTGGCCGTCAGGAGAAAAATGGCTCCGTGAATGAACCCCCAGAAGCTGGCCAGAATGAGACTCAGTTTTCTGGTCTGACTCACTGAGCTCAAGGGCTGTGGGTGACTCCCCCCAGGACAACTGCTGCTGTGGGAACAGGATCTGTAGAAGCTTCACCGGCACCCGGAGCCTGGGGACAGGGCTTCAAAGGGGCCCTTGCTGATGAGAGTGCTTTAGCACAGGCGCCTGAAGACACTTCTCTGAGGGAGACGGAAAGCTAGTTTGGGAGTTCTAGACTTTGTTACGTGTGACTCTGGGAAGGAAAGGTTAATTCCTCTGAGGAATCACAGTAGCCCGGGCACGGATCCCCGCTGACATGTGGTAGGAGCGGGAGCAAAATGTCAGCCTGACCTCCTCCTAGCAGACACAACGGTCTGCCCGTGATTCTTTGTTTCAGAGAACGAGTCTTTATCGGGGTCACTTGTGAAAACCTATGGCATCTGATCCTGGGGGCGCTAATACTCCTGCAGGTGGCAGTTGACTGGCGCAGAGCAAAAATGCATGCCCTTAAATTCTCACAAGCAGGGTCATCCTTCAGATTCTGGAAACTTCTTGTGAGTTCCTAAACCAGTGGTTCTCAACCTTTCTAATGCCGCGACCCTTTAATACAGTTCCTCATGGGGTGGTGACCCCCAACCATAAAATTATTTTTGTTGCTACTTCATAACTGTCATTTTGCAGCTGTTATGCATCGTATCTGTGTTTTCCAATGGTCTCAGGCGACTCCTGTGAAAGGGTCATTCGATCCCCAAAGGGGTCGCGACCCAGAGGTTGAGAACCGCTGTCCTAAACAGATAAGTGAGAGAGACTTGAGAGGTTGGACACTGTGCTCATCCGGGCATGTGGGAACCTGAGATTCCATTGCACGAGTCCATCATTCAATGGCAACTTTGGAGGTCCCTCTTGTATTATTATTATTACTATTAGTATTATGATTACTACTATTATTATTGGTACTATAAAAATTATCACAAATCCCAGTGTCTTAAAAGTATACAAAGTGCCTTATACACCGTATGTCAGAATTCAGACATGGGCCTCCTTGGGCTAACACCCAGATGTTGGCAGCGCTGTCTTCCCCTCTGCAGGGTTCATTCCCTTGCCTTTTCCGGCTTCTGCAGGCTGCCTGCATTCTTTGGCTGGTGACCCCTTTCCCACCTCCTTAAAGCCAGCAAAGTGGGTTGCGTCCTTCCCACCTGGCATCACTGCAACCTTCTCTTCTGTCCCCTCATCCTCTTTTTCTGACCCTATGACAACATTGGACCCTCCCAGATATTTCAGGGTGATCTTGCAATTTCAAGGTCCGATGGCTTAGCAAACTTGGGTCCCCTATGCTGTGTTACCCAACATGTTTACAGGTTCCAGGGATGGGGGTGGCTATCTTTATGCCTGCATGAGTTAAACACCTATTTTGTGTCAATAATTGGGTTAAATAGTGGGTTGACAAGCAAAAGAAATCTCAAGGAGATAGGCAAAAAATTATAAAATCATGGGGACAGTTAAAAAAAAAATAGGATAATAATCATAGGCTAGCTAAAACTGGTTTGGCTCAGTGGATAGAGCGTCGGTCTGCGGACTGAAAGGTCCCAGGTTCGATTTTGGTCAAGGGCGTGTACCTTGGTTGCGGGCACATCCCCAGTAGGGGGCGTGCAAGAGTCAGCTGATCCATGTCCCTCTCATCCATGTTTCTAACTCTCTACCCCTCTCCCTTCCTCTCTGTAAAATAATCAATAAAATACAGTGGTACCTCGAGATACGAGTTTAATTCGTTCTGTAACCTTGAGGCGTGGGAAACTATGAGACACTCGAGTCGCGGTAAACTGGTGGGTCGTGTGCAGCCGGCTGATCTGCGCGATGACTCCTATCTCAAATGTTGCTCGTATTTCAAAGCAAAAATCGCTCGCTTGGCTGCTCGTATCTCAAAATCTCGTATGTTAGGGCACTCGTATCTTGAGGTACCACTGTATGTTTAAAAAATAATCACAGGCTAATGTCAGAGTATCCTCCTCAGCCTCTGCTTGAGGCAGTTGGCATAGAAGCTTTTCTGGAGGAGGCGCTGGCTGAGCTTGCTGCTAGTGGGTTAGTGGGCATCCAGCAGGTGAAGAAGAGGGCATTCCTAATATGTCCCGACACGGCGACTTGCTTTCTCTGTACTCGGGCTGATGCAATCTCTTGACAATCACAAGGCCAATGGCAGCTGAATGGGAAATGCATTGCACATCTACTCATGGATGGATCTAGATTGAGGGCCTAGGATACGTCAGAGCAGTGGTTCTCACCCTTCCTAATGCCACGTCTCTTTAATGCAGCTCCTCATGTGGTGGTGACCCCCAACCATAAAACTATTTCTGTTGGTACGCACCACCACCTGAGCAACTGCATTAAAGGGAGATGGCATCAGGAAGGGTGAGAACCACCGCATCAGCGTGTATGCTGGTCATCAGAGCTGCAGCGGCGGGCAGAACATTCCAGGTCCCTGCCTTGGGGCGCTACCAGGGTTACAGAGGAGGCTCGGGGTGTATTCGTGTGAAGACCGCTCTGGAGCCAGGCTCGTGAATCTGTCCGGAGAGGTGATGCTTCTCAGACACCGAGTCTCACAGGAAGAGAACAAATTTGCAGTCTCCCCGAATTCCTGATGAACTCCAGATGCTGCCCCTGAAGTTTGTCAGCACAGGCCAGAGCGACAGAGAGCGAGTCCGGGGCTCAGGGACTCGGTTGTCGTTCTGGTTTAGGAGCTCCCACGCCCACGGTAGGGCCGCTGCAGTCAGAGGAGCCACTGTCACACCCTCGGCATGCGTGACCCACTTTCTACCGCCCAGCCCGCCCGTGGCACTGGCCCGGGAAGTGGCCAGCTATTGGCCCCGCTCCTAAGTCTAGAGCATTCCCTCTTCCAAGTTTATCTGTGTGTGTACGCTTGTATGGGTTATTACAGAAACCTGTCATCTTCATGTTGTTTCTACCGAAAACGCGCTGCTAACGATTTCTAACTGAATTATAATATCCTTCTAGAGCATAACGTTCTGCAGGCTGGGGAAAGCCTTTAGCGACTTAACCGTATCTTATATTTAACAGAAGTTTTACCGTGAAATAAATATTTGGGTTTCCGAAATGGTCTGATCAGTCCTGCGAGGTAGGTATTATTTTTATTTCCATTTAAAAGATGAGGCCGACACCGGTTTGGCTCAGTGGACAGAGCGTCGGCCTGCAGACTAAAAGGTCCCAGGTTCGATTCCCGTCGGGGGCATGTACCTTGCTTGCAGGCACATCTCCACAGTGGGGCGTGCAGGAGGCGGCTGATCGATGTCTCTCTCTCATCAATGTTTCTGACTTTCTACCTCTCTCCCTTCCTCTCTGTAAAAAATCAATAAAATATATTAAAAAAATAAAATAAAAGATGAGGATACCGAGGCACAGAGAGATGGGGTTACATGGTTGAAATCCAGCCACTTGGCTGAACACCCCGCCTTCCCCTCTCTGCTCTGAGGGAGCCTGAAGCTATTTTCCTCCTGACACACAAGGGCCTCTTTCCAGGCTTCCTGGTCACCACTCCGAGGAATGAAAGTGGACGCAAGTCACATCCTGAGTTTCAGAATCAGGGCCCTGCAGAGCCAGGCGCTGCTTCTGTGTTCTCAAGGAGGCCTTCTCCTCCTGAACCCGGAAAGCTTAGTTAGCACCACAGACCTCTCCATGCCACGGCCTTTGTGCCTTCCTGGCTGCTACTGTTTAGACTTTGTGGGCCAGAACCTGCCCTTCCAATCGGATTCTCCTCGAAAAGATGGTGGCCGTGTCTGCCTTATCCACGGCCCTGTCCTTAGGGCTTCTCCGGGCTAGTCTGTGACAACATGGGCATTTCATGCCAAACTGATAAATAAACGATCCCTCTCAAAGCAGTCCCCGGACCTCGCATAGATGAGTAGAATCTCAAGCCTAGCCTCGTGCAGTGTTATTTATAGTGGGAAGTGGCCACGGATCCGAATTAATGAATTTATGAGTGGTTTAATTAATGCCTGACTGAGTAAATGTTTGAACTAATGAGTAAGAGAAAAAATAAAGTGGTTTTATTAGTCAGGATTCTTCAAGGAGACAGAACCAATGGTATTGATAGAAGATTGAGTGATTTGGATAAATAGGTAGATAGGTAGATAGGTAAGTTGGTAGGTAGATAGATAGTTGGTAGGTAGGTAGATAGATAGATAGATGATAGATGATAGATAGATGATAGATAGGTGATAAATGGATGGATAGATGATAGACAAATGATAGATAGAAAGATAGGTAGATAGGTAGACAGATAAATGATAGGTAGATGATAGATAGATGGATATATATATAGATAGATAGATAGATAGATGATAGATAAATGATAGATGATAGATATAGATGATAGATAGATAGATAGATGATAGATAAATGATAGATGATAGATAAATGATAGATAGATGATAGGTAGATAGATAGATGATAGATAGATAGATAGATAGATAGACAGATAGATATAAGAAGAGGTGCATTATGGGAATTGACTCATGTGGCTCTGGAGGCCCGGATGTCCCACAGTCCATGGTCTGAAGCCTGGACAGCCAGGAAACCGAGTGGTGTCAGTCAGGCAGAGTCCAGCTGTCCGAGAACCAGGGGAACAGACAGTGTGTGTCCTGGTCTGAGTCTGAGATCCCTGGGACCAGGAGCACTGGTGTCCGAGGACAGGGAGATGGATGTCTCAGCTCAACCAGAAAAGGCCAATTTGTTCTCCCTCTGCCTTGTTTTCTACTCACGATCTCAACAGATGGTGTGACGCCTCCCCGCACTGGGGAAGGCCATTGGTTTCATTGCTACTGACTCAAATGCTTCCCTCTCGCAGAGACACCTTCACAGACACCCCCCAAAATGATGTGGTACCCCCTGTGCAGGCCTGCTTTAGCCCCGTCACGTAGATGGACAGCCATCACCAGAAAGCGCTCAGCTTACTTTGCCACTGAGGAAGTATTTTCCATGAGCATGTGTTTGCAAGAAATGGATATACTTCTGCAGGGATGTACAGCCGCCTAAATTCCATAGAATTTATAAACCTAATTATGCTCCTTAATTTATTCCATGAGACACGGAACTGTCTGGCATTCAGGAATTTCAGGATTACCCTGTATGATGGTGGCAATTCTGCATACATATGGAAGATTATGCTATCTAAAGAACAAATAAACCTGAAAGTTTTCCAGCTAAAACCAGGATCTAATTAATCTCCCTTTAAATAGGTCTGATCATCATTCACCACTTCTATAAATGTGCTAGAAGCACTAACACTTATAAATATATGACCAATTACCAAATACCCATTTGTAGCAAACAGAGCGGGAAACAGAACTAGCATTGACTTTTAAGTCCACTTCTGCCACTTGCTAGCTGGGTGATCTTGGATAAGTCACATAACCTTACTGAACACCTGTATCATCACTATAAAACCACCCTGATGCTGTCCACGTCCCAGGATCATATCATTAGGGAGATGAAATGACGAAGAGATATACATCACTGGGCACCAGGCCGGGGACCAAAGAGGCACTGAGCAAGCCTTTGCCTCAGTGGCCTCTGCGTTTAGAGCATCACAATGTGTGTGTGTGTGTGTGTGTGTGTGTGTGTGTGTGTGTGTGTGTGTGTGTTTTAGAGCATTATAATATATGTGTGTGTGTGTTTTAGAGCATTACAATATGTGTGTGTGTGTTTCTTGTTTAGAGCATTACAATATACATGTGTGTGTCTTGTTTAGAGCATTAGAATATGTGTGTGTGTGTGTGTGTGTTGTGTATGTGTTTCTTGTTTAGAGCATTAGAATATACATGTCTGTGTGTGTGTATGTGTGTGTCTTGTTTAAAGCATTACAATATGTGTGTGTGTGTGTTTCTTGTTTAGAGCATTACAATATACGTGTGTGTGTGTGTATATGTGTGTGTGTCTTGTTTAGAGAATTACAATATGTGTGTGTGTGTGTGTGTTTCTTGTTTAGAGCATTAGAATATACATGTCTGTGTGTGTGTGTGTGTGTGTGTGTGTGTCTTGTTTAGAGCATTAGAATATATATGTGCACAGAAACTGGCTACTGAATTGCTGGGAGATGAGCCAGTCAGGAAGGAGGCAAAGACTTGAGTA
The DNA here is from genome assembly GCA_004026805.1 of Lasiurus borealis. Taxonomy (NCBI): domain Eukaryota; kingdom Metazoa; phylum Chordata; class Mammalia; order Chiroptera; family Vespertilionidae; genus Lasiurus; species Lasiurus borealis. Next base: position 20,841 of record PVJN01023343.1, on the reverse strand, counting down.
ACCTTTCACCTTTGGGATGCTCTTGTCTCCTGAGGGCTAGGGGCCCTGACCCTGAGGGAGCAAGGCTTTCTCACAGCAAAGGTGCCAGCGACTGCAGAGCATCCTAGAAATAGTCATCGCTGTGTGTTAGAACCATGAAAATCCCTCATGCATACCAACAGGCTAGACTCTGCTAAGTTCAAGTTCACGGTGCTCCAGCACAGGACCTGAAGTTGTCCTCAACACAAAGAGAGCAGTGTCTGGGACAGGGTGACAGGCTGCGGGATTGCTCTGTCACATTTTTCCGGCTGGTTTCTGGAATGCTCTTGAGTAAGACCTTTCTGTCGCCCTTGTTCCTTGACCTTGACTTGTGAGATTCTAGAACCCCCTGGTCCCCGCGCTCTCGCCTGCTCTTGGCCTTCTGGAGCCTTCCAGAGGCAAATGTCCAAGTTGGCACATGAGGACCTCTTTGGCAACCACGGCTTCTTATGAAACAGCATCCTGATGAGTTAAATGAAACAATTCAGAAAAATGCCGATTAAATTTCCCTTTCAATACTCGGGGGTTAGAAATTAAGCAAAACTGCTTGGCACTCCGCAGCCTGGATTTTAACAGACTCAAAATGTTTCAAAAATTGTTCAAGATGTTTAGACAAGCCAGGAATGCCACTCTGCTCTCCCCTCTCTCGACATCACTTCCTCTGCAAGGAGAGAGCAGAGTCGGGGTGTCCAGGGTCAAGGTTACCTGGTGTCTGAGGACAGATGGAGTGACCCACAATTCTTGTTTCCATGCTCACCAGCTTCTTTCACTGCCTCACAGTGAAAGAGCTAGTTGGCTTTATTTTAAAAATAAAACTGTGAGTAAGTATACCGTGATGACCTTAAACACCGAGGTCACATTTTTTAAAGGAAAAAAAAAATTCCAATGACGTGCATCGCATCTGTGATGTTGTCCTGCCCTAGCAGTGAGTGCCATACACATGAAATGACACCCCCTCAGACCTGCAGCCTTTCTCACCACCAGTGGCCTGGGACACACATCCCCACCTGCTCAAGAGGGGCGGCGATGGCTGGCAGACAGCGGAGGGACTCCTGCGAGGGCATGTGGCTGAGCAGCAAAGAACACGGAGTGAGAAAGTCAGAGAGCTGGGCCTCAGCCCCAAACCACACTCAGGATGTGTCATCACGAACAAGCTGGGACTGAAACAGAAAGCAGCCTCCTACAAAGTATGTGTGAGCTGAGAGGCGCTGAGGCCACCCCCAGTTCTGTGGCATTCTGAGATACAGTTCCATTATATTATTTATACTTCCACAAAGAGACGCATGGTTGTAAGACTTGTGCTGATGGATCAATTTAGGTCACTTATTTTTCAGTGAAAGAAAAAATAACCTAGCCCAGACAGGTTTGGCTCAGTGGATAGAGCGTCGGCTTGCAGACTGAAGGATCCCGGGTTTGATTCTGGTTATGGGCATGTACCTTGCTTGAGGGCACATCTCCACTGTGGGGCGTTCAGGAGGTGGCTGATCGATGTCTCTCTCTCATCGATGTTTCTAACTTTCTATCTCTCTCCCTTCCTCTCTGTAAAAAAACAATAAAATATATTTTAAAGAAAAGAAAAAATAACCTATAATAATAAAAGTGTAATATGCTCATTAGACTGGACAGCCAAACAACCTTCCGGACGTCTTTCTGGATGAACTTCTGGGGCCACGAGGGCCGAGGCAAGACTTCACAGCTGCAAGGGCCAAGCTCCTTGCACGAATTTCGTGCACCGGGCCTCTAAGATGTATATAATAGCCTCTCTCCTAACAGAATGATTCTAATATGACTCATCCATCCATCCATCCATCCATTCATGATTTTTCTTTTCTTTTTTTTTTAAATATATTTTATTGATTTTTCACAGAGAGGAAGGGAGAAGGATAGAGAGTTAAAAACATTGATGAGACATCCATCAGTGGCCTCCTGCACACCCGCCACTGGGGATGTGCCCGCAACCAAGGTACATGCCCCTGATGGGAATCGAACCTGGGACCCTTCAGTCCACAGCCGACGCTCTATCCACTGAGCCAAACCGGTTTCAGCCATTCGTGATTTTTCTCAGCCTCTTGCAATGACACATCCTACTCCTCATCTCTGCTGCCTCTCACCACCCTGAAACGGACTAATTATCCCCGTCCCCCGATAAGGCTCAAGGAAAGCGATCCTTCTCCAGGTGGACTCCTCAAGGTGACACAGTTGATGAAGTGGCAACGCTGGGGCTGAACCCAAGCCTCCTGATCCCCAAATACTTTCCCGGCAATCCCAGCGGGGCTCACCCCATCACATTCTCTCCTCTGAGGCTGCAGCGGAATAATAAAAAAAATAAAAATATATAAAAAAAATAAACTAGTAATAAGGTCATCGCTTTGGAGCCATGGAGCAGCAGCCAGCCAGTCGGATCTTTCCTGCGGTTTCGATGACCCAGCGCCATTTGGTTAACGACCAGGCGGAGGCTGGTGAGACCCAGGCGCTCTTTGGCGGCCCAGCCCAGCCACACAGGGGAGACAGTCTCCACTGTCTCCTCCCAATTCCCCGGCCGGTTCAGCAGCCAGGCCGGGCCGGGCTTTGCTCATGGCAATCAGACTCCGTTTCGGGGTTCGAGAGCCAAATTCACGCTAGAGAACAAGGAGCCACACCTTTTCCCTTGTCATTTCATACGTTCTGTGAATTCTCTCTGCAACCGTGAAACCAGCGGGCTGTACGGCACCCGAGTGATGTTACCATAGAGCCGGGGTGCTGTTTCACAGCACAGCGTGCCCTGGAGAGGGACGCGGGATCAGGTGATGACAATAATCAGGAACAATCACGCGTTAGAGTCCACACAGCCCTTTTTATCATTTTTGCATCACGTGGCCATCCAGACAGCTTTGCGGGGTCGAAGAGGTGACTATTTGGTGGCCGCTTTTCAGACCCTGAAAAGAAGGAATGTCCCAGGCCTGGTAAAGTGGCCGACACCCAGGTGCCTGCAAAGGGAGGTGAAAGGAAATCCTTCATCGTCCTCTCCCGCCCTTTCCCTAGCGCCATCCCCAGTTCCCGGCCTGCCCTGCCTTCCACGTAGGACTCAGATCCTCCGGTTCTCCTCAGATTCCAGGTCACACCTCCGTGCTCTTGCCTGATTTCCAGCAATCCCATCGGAGCTGGAATCCAGACTCTCTCGGACTTGACCTTGCCTGCCCCGCCCACAGCCTCTGTTCTGCAGCTCCCTCTGCTTCTGGGCCTCCCCGATTTTAAGGTCGCTTTTTCTATGACTTCCTTCCGCCAAGATCAGCATCTACATAGTCCGTGTCTTTTTTTTTTTTTTATAATATATTTTATTGATATTTTACAGAGAGGAAGGGAGAGAGATAGAGAGTCAGAAACATTGATGAGAGAGAGACATGGATCAGCTGTCTCCTGCACACCCCCTACTGGGGATGTGCCCACAACCAAGGTACATGCCCTTGACCGGAATCGAACCTGGGACCTTTCGGTCCGCAGGCCGATGTGAATGAAGTGTAGTATCTACCCTAGTGCAGTACGAAGTAGGTGCTCAGAAAATAAGGCTGCGAGGACAGATTCTGGGCCGTGAAAGAAAAGGACTGAGACTCAGGAAGGAGGTGGCATCTGTCATTCACTCCTAGGGACTGGCTGCCCCCCACCATCCCCCTCAGTCAAGGAGGCAAAACTCCGGTGAGGGGCGGAGTTTGTAATGCAATTTATTTCGTGATCAGATCTTTTGGGAAGGGTCCTTCCACCTGGCTCCAGAAGAGGTGGTTTTCTTGTGTGTGTGTGTGTGTGTGGACGGGGTATTTGGGGTGCTGCTGTGGACAACACTGCGGAGTCCATGGGGGCCACCCCTGAGAGAGGCAGCAGTGCCTGCAAGGGGAGCACAGGCCCCCAGGAAAGGTCAAGGAAGGAGGGAGGGTGGGTAACAGCCTCAATCCTGTCCCCTGCTGTGTGACCTTGGCACCCCACCACCAGAGCCCCACTTGCTTCAAATAGGAGGTGCTAAAGATCCAATAGAATACCGTATGCTAGTCGCAGGCACCGTGCTAGAACACATAACTACAGTGAGCATGGACATGCTATTCCTGCATTAACTCTCCCTATTACTGTCTTCATCGTCAGGATCACTCCCTTAGTCACCAGCCAGGCCAGTTCAAAGAGCATCTACCTTGCCGAAACCAGTTTGGCTCAGTGGATAGAGCATCAGCCTGCAGACTGAGAGGTCCCAGGTTCGATTCCGGTCAAGGGCATGTATCCTGGTTGCGGGCACGTCCCCAGTGGGAGGTGTGCAGGAGGCGGCTGATCGATGTCTCTCTCTCATCGATGTTTCTATCTCTCTATCCTTCTCCCTTCCTCTCTGTAAAAAATCAATAAAATATATTAAAAAAAAAAAAGAGCATCTACCTTTATTCAGACCCGCCAGGACCACAGTCCGTCTCCTGGACGTGGAGGGCTGGTCAGCAGGAAGGTCATTCCGGCCCACTTCTCTCTGTGAGGAGCCCGAGGCCCGTTGGAGGGAAAAATCTGTGCAGTCTCTCGTCCCAGGGACATCAAAGTGCCTTTATCTCTCTTGGCAGGTTAGGCTACTAGGAATAGTGAACATTTTTTCGTCACACCTACTGCCAAGGGTGCAATTTGGGAGAACAAGTAGGGATTTATAGATAGCAACTTCCCCCTTCTTCTATTGATAGCCCGAGATAATTCATGGCTGGGTTTGGACAGATGCAAAAATGTGCATTTCGTTTCGCCTTTGGACCCGTGCCTCATGAATATTAGTCATCTCAGCCTAAAACGCAGGCCCTTCTCCGTTTCCACGGATGGGAGGAGGCACGGTGAAATCATACTATATCGCGAGGGGAAAACAAGGTTACAATTAAATGCACAGCTAGGTCTTGGCATAGCGGGACAACGTGTGCATCGCCATATATTTCCCCGAGAAAGGAGGAATGTGCTTTTAGGTGCGGCTTACATTCTTGAGAAAAAACAATGGGATGGAAATATTTCTAAGCCCTGCTTGCTTGCTGATGTAGCTTGCTGTAGGGATATTGTTTGCAGATAACTCTGGATGTAGAATTTTTTTTTTTTTTTTACTGAAGGGCTGAGTGATTTAGATATGGTACATAGACTTGGTGTGTCTTTAGAAATTTCTAATGTTAGTAAAATACAGTGGTACCTCGAGATACGAGTTTAATTCGTTCCGTAACCTTGAGGCGTGGGAAACTATGAGACGCTGGAGTCGAGGTAAACTGGTGGGTCATGTGCAGCTGGCCGATCCGCTCGATTACTGGTATCTCAAATGTTGCTCGTATTTCAAAGCAAAAATCGCTCGCTCGACGGCTCGTATCTCAAAAATCTTGTGTGTTAGGGCACTCGTACCTCGAGGTACCACTGTACATTAAACTAACCTGGGGCAAATGCCAGTCTGACCAGCTGGGCATCCATCATGCCCCATCGGGAACGGTGACAATGTGATTCTAGGGCCCCGCCACCTTCCCTGTCCTCTTTTGCTTTTTGACATTCTACTGCTTCCTGAGGCCGCTGCTGGTGCTTCCTATAAAATGGCAGATCACAGACCAGAGGTGGGCCTACTGGTGACACTGCCAGGAGGAGGAGGAGGAAGATGTGGGAGAGAAGAGGGGGAAAAGGATGAGAGAGGAAATGAAAAGAATAGGAGCAGAATGAGTTTAAATAGATGCTTTTCCCACGACATCACACCAATGAATGCAATTCATGGAAAACGCACTCATTGCTTCTTCTGAAGAGTTTTTATTGAGCCCTGACTGTGTGCCCACACAGCAGACCGTGTGATTGGGACTGGAGCAAAATTACACTTTTATGAGAATGAATCTATCTAGCACCGAATAGACAGAGAACTCTGGTTCACATACTCTTCTTCTTCCTGAAATCTTCCATGAACCGATAAGTCCCAATGCCAATAGCATGATAATATTTTGCCCCTGAGAACAAACAAGAGGCCATATAGGATCTTGATGTGTCTTTCATATCAAATAAAGACTGGTAATTCACCAGAGTCCAGTTTAATGTATTTTTATTAACCTTAGAAAATTCTAAAGACATGCAAAGCCTATGTACCATATCTAATAAATATTTCAATGTAATGTTGTTGATTATCTAGGGATTTTCACTAACAGCTCAGTGACCAATACAGATTCTCAGAGCAGCTCTGGCTAAATATAAGTCACACAGGCAGCCTTTCTAGAATAATAAAAATACAGAACTTCAGCTTGGCTAGAGAGCCTAGAGATCATTATTATCTGAACACACCTCCATTTATAGATTTTTTAAAGATGAATAAACACAAGGACTAACTGAAGAGCCATTTCCTTGACAATCAGACACAGCTAAATTTGGTGGGGGAATCTCTTACACACCTGATTTAGCTGCAGACACCTTTACACATATAATCTCTTTTAATCCTGCCTAGCACAGTAGGAAACAGATAGAAGATTCTATATTTAACATCTAAAGGAAAGAAAGCTTGAGGAAGGTAGATACCTCACCCTGGGTCACACAATTAACCTCCTGACTTCAAGACAAAACTTTCACTGGGTTATTGAAGACAGTAAAGAAAAAAAAAATTATAGGACCCATCCAAATTCTCAAAGTTTCTTATACATTTAATACACTGGTTAATTCCTTCAATGTTATATCTCGTGTGAAACTCTTTTGCCTCCTTTTGCTATAGTATTCAAGAGGATTTCCCCATTTGTGTGCTCTTTTAGTTGAGAAGTTAAAATACAGATTTGTATTTATTTGTCGGGTTTCTAGAATCTATATAAACGATTGGCTAGATTCATTATATATTTTCCTAAGTCCTTTCAAAAGCAAGATTTCTTAAATTGTTAAAACCAAATTTTGGATAGTCACTGGGGAAAAAAAAATATCTCAGGGAAAACAGGAGTGAAACACGGTCACTTTTATAGCCTATTAAACAGGAAACGCGGAGATTTTACGGCCCCAGCTTAGCTCTAACTGGGTGAGTAATTAGGGCCAGTAACACGGCCCCACCGTGCAGGGGCCTGTGTAGAGGAGAGCAATTGCACCCAGAAGACTTGTCTCCCCCGGCAAAGCACTTCTCTCGGAATTACTGGAGGTGGGCCTTTAAATACAGGTTGTTGCTCCCCAGCCTCAGAGATCTTACATCCGGGGAGTTGGGAGGGCCTGAGAAATCTTTATTTTTGCTTCCAACCATTCTGTTGATCAGCCATGAAGAATCATTCATGATGTCAAGAACATCTTACTTGTATCGGACTTTCCATTCAACTCTGAGCTTTACTCTCTCCTGAGTTGTGGAACCTTCGGGAAACCCAGTAAGATCTCTGAGCTTCTTATTCCATACAACAGATTGAGGGGAAATCCAATGTCAGTGGTGTCGGGGTCAACACACACAAGGACAGGAATCACTGGAGATCATGGTGGTCAACTTTAAAGCTGTTCACAGTGTCCATAATTTTCCTTGTCACTATGGAAACTCTGTAAGTAAGAGAGAGGTTTTGAGCCCAGCTGGTGTGGCTGAGTGGTTGTGCATCAACCAATGAACCAGGAGGTTACTGTTTGATTCCTAGTCAGGGCATATTATCGGGTTGCAGGTTCGATGCCTAGTGTGGGCATGCAGAAGGCAGTTGATCTATGATTCTCTCTCATCATTGATGCTACTATTTCTCTCTCTCCTTATCCTTTCCCTTCTGAAATCAATATATATATATCTTTTTTTTTTAGAGACAGGTTTTGAGGGTCAGCTAAATGCCAGCTTGCCTGTTTCAGCCAGGTACCAAACCATCTCCCTGGTGCATCTGTCAGATGTCCAGGTGCCTCGCTCCAACCATGTCACAGGGAGGCAGAGTTGAGCAAATAGGAGACTTTCCGGGGCGCATACATCATTGGTTATGAGAAGGAATTGTACCTGAAGGCCACCAACCTCAGAAGCAGCAGTCCACCAAGGACAGGCAGAGAAAACAGAACCAAAACAACCTGCAGATCGTCAGAGAGTATGCCGGTGAGAACAGAGATCCGTGTGAACCAGAGTGGTCCAGTGAGACATTGTTCTCGGAAAGAATATGCCGAGACTTGCAGATAGGAAGATGCCTGGCTCATTCCAGGACACAGGACCTGTCTCGCTGCCATGATGAGTTCTCATGGAAAAAAAATAAAACAAAAATACCCGTGAGATACCGCGTTGGACAGAAACTGAGTTGTAAAAGGTGGGTGTTTTAACTGTTCGTTGGTTCCGTTATGCGGGACTGGAGTCCTAAGGAGCTCAGACTCAATCATGTTCTCCCTTAAAAGGAGAAGAACGCATTGGCTCTCGGTAGGAATAAAGGTGACTTATCCACACACAACTTTCCCCCTGCGTTTAAAAGGCCTCCATGTCGCTTTTGACATATTCAATTTTCAAAGGGAGGGAAGAAAGGATGTTTAGTTGCTTAATATTTCTGTATATCTTAAAGGACCCTTCATATTTATCATCAGAGACACACCAAAGCGCATTATGAGTAATGCAAGCCAGCTGGCGTTTCGCAGGCCAGAGCCGGTTGAAGGTTTAATAGTAAAAAGCATCTTTTTGTTAACATTTTTCTGGAGCACATCGCCAAAGAATGCATGGCCCCTTTCTACATTTTTTTTTCAGACAAGAAGTGTCTTATTAGCTATTTTCTTCGCTTTCCAAATACATCGAGGCTATGAAGGATGGGTCTGGTTTTTTTTGAGGAATCTTCCAGAGCTGTCTAACCATCTTCCGAACTGTCACTGACAGTCTTTTAATGTGGATTTGTGTATTCTCCGAATTTACCCGCTTAGCTCCCACCTCATCTACTTGCACAAGATTAGCAAAACCTTATCTGGGATACCTGATAACCTTTGTCCTCGTAGCAGCTAAGACTTAGCTGGTCCAAGCACAAGTGATTGGAAAAAGTAACTCCAGAAAGTTCTAGAGATTTGGCACTTCCACTGTGCTCTTCCATCTCCAAAGCCTGACTGAGTCACAATTCTCATGGGTCCAACCCGGAATTCCAGAATGACCGCTGACGTTCCAAGGAGAGGCCACATGAGAAAGGGTCTGTGTGCCTAGTCAATAATCAGCTTCCTGATCTTTCTCTCTCTCTCTCTCTCTCTCTCTCTCTCTCTCTCTCTCTCTCTCTCACACACACACACACACACACACACACACACACACACACACACACACACACACACACACACACACACACCTCACGCTCCTTCCTGATCCATGCCTTTACATAGATGGCCCCAAACATAATTCAAGGCCCACTTTATGTCACTTCACCTCTTCCCTCCACCCTACTCTTAAGAAATGGCACATCCTTTTATTATATCCTATTATCACACTGTGAGTCGATTGAAAGGCAAGGACTTTGCCTGATTAATTGCCCCATAAGCCAGCCATCTAGCCAGAGTTCTTTAGAACTTGAGTTTAGTTCTAAAACCTCATGACCTCCATGCCTGGTACATCGCAGGAAGTTGTTATGATTGTGTAAAGAAAGATGAGTAAAGAAATGGCTGTGAGTAGAGATTTTTTTTTAGATATCTATCTTTAGAATGAGATATTATATGAAAGAAAAGTATCACTCTCATGTACACAGCAGTGGCATTCAGCACATCTAGCATTTTCCCAGCAAACGCTCCCCTGGAGGAAATCCTTCGCTTGAACATCTGAGCTCTCAGGCTTACCTCCAGGAGGACTTCGGTGGGAAAATCTGACAGGCACGAAACTCAATTATCTAATTTCGTCTTCTCAGCCACCGCGAGGAAGTGGTTACCGCTCACATGTTACGGCTCTGAAAGCCGAAACGCAAAGTAGTTAAACGCTGACTTGGGACTCGATCAGAACTCATAAATCCACACGCCCTGCTTTTCTCTCTCTCACCAGAAGCAAGCCGAGGAGGAAGAGGGTAATTGACATCACGGAAGGTGCCAGAAACCAAACTCCCAAGCCCTGACCTAGCCCAACTACCTGTACCCGAGGCAAGAGAACCGCTTGATGATCAGAGAGGAGGGAAGCATGGTCCTTTTTTTTAACCTCTCAGGAGTTGGCTCCCATAGCTTTTTCTTGGAATCTGGGGTACTCACAATCAAAGCCATTAACTCCCCCAGGGACCCAAGATTCCTCCCGCTCCCGGTCACCAGGCACAGAAGATGGTGGATAGAACCCCACGATGAGTCACAGTCATGTGATGATTTCCATTGGTGCAGCCGGGGAGAGAGAGAGAGGTGGCTTCTGCCAACATCCGCCAGTGCCTCTGGGTGCCAACACCCCAAAATAGAAGCCCCTTGAGCAAAACCAGGAGCTTCCCTCAGAAACACAAGAAGCCCGTCTGGGGTTTCAGTGACATGGGAGGGTCACCCACCGCGCACTGAGGCTTCTCTGGCTCTGCCCCCGGGAGGGATTCTCACCAGGCCTCCCCTCCCCTCCTTCCTCGCGGGTCCCTCGGTAGCCGGGAATGCCCTTTTATGAGCCGTCTCTCAGGAGCTCCGACTCTTCTCGGGGGAAATAAAAGCACCGCAAACACAACATCCACATACCCTGTGCCAGCTGTTACCTTCCCACAGATGGCATTTCATTTAAATACCCATCTTCCCCCTGGGGGAAAGTGGGACTGGATAAGACCCCACCAGAGGCAAAAAAAAAAAAAAAAAAAAAAAAAAAA
>PVJN01023343.1:0-10050 GCA_004026805.1 Lasiurus borealis | reverse complement strand
ATACATTATGGGAGAAGGTCACTGTAACTTTAGAGGGGGGTTATTTCCATCCACATCTCTCATCCTCTCCAAATTGTTATACGGCGACCAGGCCGCTGCCAGATGCTCCGCTAAAACAGCGCAGGCCAAGTTCAAGGCGGAGGAGGAGGGAGAATCAAACGGAAGCAAAAGGTCACTCACTGCCTGGGACCCGACACCGAAGCCGTCTTTGTCAGGATGCACCCTCCTGCTGAACGGCCCCCCAAAACAGCCCTCTTCCTCTGTCACGCTGGCCTCTGTGTCCACTTCTGCTTCTCGAGACAGGTTATCCTTTACCCAACGGCCACAAATGTGGTCCTTGTCACTGTCCCTGTCACCAGTCTAGGTACAAACAGGATCCTTCCAACGCTCTTCTTCAGGATTTTGCCATTGCCTCTCTATTCTGAAAATAACAATGAGGATAAAAGCAAGGAGCCATCAGCCAAGACCGGTGTGGCTCAGTGGACAGAGCGTCGGCCTGCGGACTGAAAGGCCCCAGGTTCGATTCCGGTCGAGGGCATGTACCTTGGTTGGGGGCACATCTCCAGTGTGGAGCGTGCAGGAGGCGGCTGGTCGATGTCTCTCTCTGATCGATGTTTCTAACTCTCTCTCCCTTCCACTCTGTAAAAAAACAATAAAACATATATTTAAAAAAAAAATAACAGCAATCACATAGTGCATAGTTACCGAAGGTTGAAGGCATGTCATATTCCTATTTAACCCACAAAGCAATCCTATGAGGTAGTGATCAGACACTTGCTGGTTTTACAGGGATGTGTCTAAATGAACTGTCTTCATGGGGGAACCTCCTGACAGGAGGGTCTGATCTTAATTAATCACCATTCTCCTTAACTCCAGTCCCTAGTTGGGCCTTAGTCAATTGCATAGGAAACAAATGTCCACAGGAAAGACACATGTTGGAGGTATGATGATCATATCTACTCTAAATAACCAGTACAGTTTATATCAGAACAGCAAGCAATGCCTAAACAAAAGTCCAGTACATGAAAATGCTGCTCAAGTTCACCTTCTGAGAAAATGCCATAAGTTAACATTTTCAAATGAACATCCTATATAATAAAAGCCTAATATACTAAGTGTCCAGTCATCTGGTCTTCTGTTCAACCAATCAAAGCGCAATATTCTAATGATATGCTAAGGCAGCTCAGCTGCTCGCTATGACGTACACAGACCACCAGGGGGCAGACAATCAACTGGTTGACCAATTGCTATGATGTGCACTGACAACCATGTTAGCTTGCTCCTGGGGTCCAGCCAATTGGGACTGAGTCAGATGGGCTGGACATGCCCTGGAATCCTCCCTCAGTCCCTCCTTGGCTATCCAATCTCTGCACCCCTCCCCGGCCCCAATCATGCACTGGTCAGGTCCCTTGGCTTGGTCTGTACCCTCTTGTAATCCGGGATGAGGGACCTCTCCCCCACCAGGTGCACTAATTTTGTGTACCGGGGGACCTCTAGTATCCTCATCATTTGCCATCAATTTAAAAATATGGTTCCTGGTTTGAAAAGTACATGAACAATAATTCTCTGAGTGAGGAACAGAGTTTAAAAAAAAAGCTCTTTGCTGTATTTGTCTCCATTGAATGTTACTTTGCACTTGGAAGACATGACCCTGAGCCAGGTTCCTGAGGTTGGCTTGCTCTTAGATGAGCTACCACAGTCCTAAAACTTGGCATCATCATTTAGAAGTTTTCTTAGATTATTTAAGTTCTTAGATGGACAAGTAAAAATAATTTTTTTTCCTCTCTCTAAAATGAGCGAAAGCCAACAAGGAGAATATGAAACAGAAAGAGCCATGCTCCCTTTGATGAGTCTATGAACACATATTTTCTAACCACAGGTACAAAGAAGAGCTGGTGAATGAAATGAAATGGGAGTGATGGTGAGAGAGGACATCAAGAAAAGCCACCTGTCTTTAGATATTTGGCCAGAGGAGACTCCTTGTTTGAGATGATACAGGAAGAGTGTGGAAGTTCACAGTATGATCGCCTCTCTATTCCAGTATGAGGCTATGGCAGTGGTTCTCAACCTTTCTAATGCCACAACCCTTTAATACAGCTCCAACCATAAATTATTTTTCTTGCTACTTCATAACTGTCATTTTGCTGTGGGTTGAGAACCACTGCTGTAGAGCCTAAGACCATCGGAAAACACAGATACGGTAAGTTGGAAGATTAATACTGCCTGATCCCAAGACTTATTAAAGTTATGTTGATCAAGGTGCAGTGGTATGAGCATAAAGACAAAGAGGTCGATTGAATGTCACAGATTCCAGAAACAGAATCACACATGGAAAACAATGTATTTTTCACAAAATCGGTGTTGTTCTTCATCTACTTCCTATTTGTATTGTACAATTTTTTTATTTTTAATAAGTAAAACATGTCCCAGAGGCTAGATATTATTTTATTATTATTTTATTTTTCTTGCAGGCAGGCAGAAGCGGTTTAGTGGTAGTATTCTTACTGTTTTTGTGATTAGCAGTGGTCACATTCTTATTGTTTTTGTGATTATCTATAAATGGGGAGAATGCTTGGACAAGACATTTATGAGCAGATTCTGTGGACAGGGGACCAGTGGGAGGAAGCTGTGGGTAGAAGCAATTTGAGTCTCAGGCAAGCGGGGAGGCTGAGAGTCTGTCTATAGAAACTTACTCAGCAGCACTTTTCTGCTCATAGTAAAACCAAAAGATGCGACAGGAGGCCGGTGTAGGTGTGTATGTCTGCATGTGTGTTGGGGGGGGGGTAGTCATGTGATCTTATTTAAGTTTCAGAGATGTTTGATTCCCATTCTTTTTCTCCTACCATCTGCTTCTTCAAAAATGGTGCTCGTTTCTTATTCAACCCTACTTTGCCTGCCATTCCATAGACCAGTGCTTCTCAACCTTTCTAACGCCACAGCCCTTTAATATAGTTCCTCATGTGGTGGTGACCCCCAACCATAAAATTATTTTCATTGCTACTTCATCACTGTAATTTTGCTACTGTTGTGAATCGTAATGTAAATATCTTCTTTCCCTAAAAGTAAGGCATCCCCTCCCCACTGGAAAATAAGACCTCCCTGATAATCAGGCCTCCCCCGAACATAAGGCCTCCCCAGAATATAAGGCCCCCGAAGCGACCGTCAGGCCTCTGACTCCTGATTTAAAGAGATCTCAAACTGCCTGAACAGCTCCGGCTGTGCTGCGGCCCATCAGGGAGCTGGTTTGTGATGACAACGACTACCGGACCGTATACAGGTCATACATTTCCTTTTTTGTTGTTCAACAATAAATGTGTACCGTATTCTTCTTCATGGAAAAATAAGACATCCCCTGAAAATAAGACCTAGCGCATCCTTGGGAGCAAGCAAAAATTAATATAAAACACTGTCTTATTTTTGGGGCAATGGTAATTTCCATTAACAGCGTTTGTAGATTCTAGTGTATGTGATTTGTATATCTTTTGTAAGATTCCACTCTAAGTAATTCATATCCTTGATTCCTTTGTGAAGGTATTCATTTAAATTTAATTTCTATTATCAATGCCTAGAATGTAGAAATACAACAATATTTGTATATGAATCTTGTGTCTTTCTACTCTGTTGAATTCAGGATTTAGTTCTACATTTTTTTGTGTGGATACCACAAGACTTTCTACAAAATTAATCATGTCTGTGAATAAAAATGATTTTACTACTTCCTTTTCTGTATGCCTTCTTTTTTTCTTACTTATTGTACTGGCTAGAAGCTCCAATTAAATAGCAAGAATGAGAATATGGATGGATCTTTAGGGCATCATGCTAAGCTAAATAAGTTAGACAGCAAAGGACAAGAAACATATGATTTCATGCATATCTGGAACATAAAACAGAACACAGCCAACCAACGAAGAAAACAAACTTACAGACGCCGACAACAGTATGGTAGTGGGTGGGTGGGAGGAGGATAAAGAGGGAAAAGGGGTCAAATATATAGTAATAAAAAAGACTAGCCAAAACCGATTTGGCTCAGTGGATAGAGCATCGGCCTGGGGACTGAAGGATCCAGGGTTTGATTCCAGTCAGGGGCATGTATCTTGGTTGTGGACGCATTGCCAGTAGGGAGCGTGCAGGAGGCGGCTTATTGATGTCTCTCTCTCATCGATGTTTCTGGCTCTCTATCCCTCTCCTTTCCTCTTTGTAAAAAAACAATAAAATATATTTAAAAAAAAAAGAAAAAGAAAAAAGACTAGAATTTGGGTGGTGAGCACACAATCCAACAGACAGATGGTGTATTATCAAACTGTATACTGGAAACTTAGATAATGTTATTAACCAATGAATTTAACTTTAAGAAGAATAAGAATATCCATGTGTTGTTCTTGATATTAGAAGTAGAATGTAGAGACCTTCATCCTTAAGAATAATGGTAGGTATAGGGTCTTCTCAGAAGGCATTATCAGGTTAAAGAAATTCCATTTTTATCGCTGTGTGCTAAGGGTTTTTATTTATTTATTTTTGTTTAGTTTTAATCAGAAATGGGTGCTGTATTTTGTCTAAAGCTTTTCCCACATTCTTCATGAATGCAGATATTTTTATTCAGTAAACAAACTCCCTAATGGAAAAGTGTGTGGATGTGTACGGGCATGGGGGTGTATATTTTTAATCCATTCTCAATGTCTCTGTCTTTCAGTTAGTGAGATTAACCAATTTATAATTACTGTACATTCTGTTCTCTTGATAATTATTTTTCACATTATTTTATACTAGAGGCCCGGAGCATGAAATTCGTGCATGGGAGGTGGGTAGTCCTTCAGCTCAGCCTGCTCCCTCTCCAATCTGGGACCCCTAGAGGGATGGCCGACTGCCCGTTTAGGCTCAATCCTACCTGGATCAGGCCTAAACAGATAGTCGGACATCCCTCTCACAATCCAGGACTGCTGGCTCCCAACTGCTCACCTGCATGCCTTCCTGATTGCTCCTAACCACTTCTGCCTGCCAGCCTGATCACCACCTAACCACTCCTCTGTCAGCATGATTGATGCCTAATTGCTTCCTTGCCAGCCAGTTTGCCCCTAAATGCCCTCCCCTGCAGACCTGGTCACCCCTAACTGCCCTCCTCTGCAGGCTTGATCACCCCCAACTGCCTTCCCTTGCAGGCCTGGTCCCTCCCAACTGCCATCCTCTGCTGGCCTGATTGCCCACAACTGCCCTACCTTGTAGGCCTGGTCCCTGCCAACTGCCCCCCCCTGCTGGCCATCTTGTGGTGGCCATCTTGTGTCCACATGGGGGCAGAATATTTCGATCACATGGGGCAGCCATCTTGTGTGTTGGCATGATGGTCAGTCTTCATATGACTCTTTTATTAGCCAGGCTAGAGGCCTGCTGCACAGGTGGGGGCCAGCTGGTTTGCCCTGAAGGGTGTCCTGGATCAGGGTGGGTGTTCCCTTGGG
Organism: Lasiurus borealis; assembly: GCA_004026805.1. Classification (NCBI taxonomy): domain Eukaryota; kingdom Metazoa; phylum Chordata; class Mammalia; order Chiroptera; family Vespertilionidae; genus Lasiurus; species Lasiurus borealis. The sequence continues at coordinate 4,600 of PVJN01023343.1, read as the reverse complement.
GGATGGGGTGGCCTGGGTGAGGGGCCTGTGGTGGTTTGCAGGCTGGCCACGCCCCCCAGTGACCCAAGCAGAGGCCCTGGTATCTGGGATTTATCTTCTACAATTGAAACTTTGTTGCTTTAAGTGCCGGGCAGGGGTGTGGGGAAGCTTGTCTTCCTCCATCGCCAGGGGCAACCCACGTCTTGCTCTGTGGTGGCAGCCATTGAATCTTTGTTGCCTTAAGCGGTGGCCTGGGCTGGCCAGGGTTTGAGGAAAGCTTGTCTTCCTCCATCACCAGGGGCAACCCAAGCCTGCTTCCTGCTCTCTCTGTGGCCATAGCCATCTTGGTTGGGTTAATTTTCATACTTGATCTGATTGACTGGTGGGCGTGGCTTGTGGGTGTAGCAGAGGCATGGTAATTTGCATATTACTCTTTTATTAAATAGGATTTCTAATTTCTGTATTTTATTTTTCCACATTTTTCTTTTTTTCTGTATCCTGTGAACAACTAAAATTGTCTTCTCTGATTAAAAAATTCTACATTCTATTTTTATTCCTATGATTTTGGACTTAAATTATGACATCTACATATGTTTTATTATATCTTTTAATTGGTTTAGTTTATCATTTATCTATTTCATCTCATTGAAAAAGAGAAGACTCTTACCATCTTTCAGGCTTCTTTGGACAAAAGCATAAGCCAGTTCCTAAACTATCTGGAATAAAATAATATTTGAGTGGTATTTGAGTTAAGTAAAGAAAGAATGATGTGTTTAAAAAATGAGATTGGCATAATTATCTACCCATTGGGAAAAAAAATGAAGTTAAATCCCTATTACACTCCATGCAAAAATACATTTCATTTGGCTTAAAAATCTAAATGAAAAGAACATACAAATACAATTATTTAAACTAAATCATTTAGAAGAATATTGATATAACCTCAGCTCAGCGAATGCCTTTTCAGCCAAACAGGAAACCAGAAACCATAATTGAAATCATGGCAGATTTCTTACATTCCATAACATTTTTTTAAATGACACGTTTTATTTGCTTTATATTTTTACGATGATTCTTATATGCATTTTATAAGACATGGCTAATTATTTTTCTTGTATTCTTGTTGAAAAAATATATGACTATTTCATAACTAAAATCTTCTTGCTTATCCCATCTATTTATTTAAAATCATCTGTTATTTTGTTCTTGAATATATTTTCTTATAGACCAACCACCAACTTCCTGTACTAGTCCAGATGTCATCGTAGATTTATTTGTCTTATAACTCTCAGCTAATTCCAATGCATCTTGTACCTCTTGTTTTCTTTATCACACTCATTTTTTTTTAAATTTTATTTCCTTAAGTATATCCTCTAGAAACTTCCTAAGACTGGTATATGAGGAAATTTCTATAGGTGTTTTTTATCTTTGTCTCACATGTTCTGCTAACATAGTTGTGTGCAGAATTTTAGTTCAAGCTAACTTATTTTTAGAGTCTGGCAGATCTCCAATTGTCTTCAGCATCCATTATTGGCGATAAACATCCTGATGTCAGCTTGATTTCAACCTTCTGTAATTCTGTGATTTTGCCTTTTAATGATTTATCTTTATCCTTTGTATACTGAAATATTAGAGGGAAAATTAATCTCTGTGTATAAGTGTGTGTGTGTGTGTGTGTGTGTGTGTGTGTGTGTGTGTAACCTTGAGGTCATATTACTGTTGAATTGAAAAATCTTATCTTTTTACACCTCTGATAAATTTTTACCTTGTGATCACTTAAATGTTCCCTTTGAATTAAAAAACCTTATCTTTTTATACCTCTGGTAAATTGTTTTATCACTTATTTATTTAAATTACTCTCCATTTTTTGTGTTCTCTCTTTCTAGAATTTTATTGGATGTCCTTTTTTTTTTTTGTCTAGTACTCTATAAAGCTGACCTATTCTGTCATTCTATCTTGCTTCTGGAAAAAGTTATCAACTTTGGGTTCCTATCACTTCTATTAAACTTTAAAATTAGGCAAGCAATTTTTAATTTTCAAGAGGTCTTTTATAATTTTTTCATTGTTTTTTAAGATATATTTTATTGATTTTTTTACAGAGAGGAAGGGAGAGAGATAGAAAGTCAGAAACATCGATGAGAGAGAGACATCGATCAGCCACCTCCTGCACTCCCCCCACAGTGGAGATGTGCCCGCAAGCAAGGTACATGCCCCCAACCGGAATCGAACCTGGGACCTTTTAGTCTGCAAGCCAACGCTCTATCCACTGAGCCAAACCGGTCTCGGCCATTTTTTTCTTTTGTTAATCACAGTCAAATTTTGTTTTATAGAGGCAACAATGTCATTCTTAATTTATTATTTGTGAATTTCTAAAAGTTCACTTATGTCTTACAAATGATCTATTACTAGTTTTAGGTTTCATTGATCTGGACTTAACCTTTTTTCTTCACTAGCGCCATTTATTTGCCTCATACTTCTGATAAAATGTTATCTGTCCATTATATTTAAGTATGAAGACCAATACTGATTTTTACAGGTAGTTGAAAGTGTTCTCATATGCTTTTCTCTTGGTGAGCTAATTAATTGGGAACTCTATGTCTGGCATTTATATTGTCACCTGCAAGCTTTTGCTTTTCGTCTAATCACACAAGACTGAGTTGGTGATTAGACTAGGAATCCGCTAGGTCCAACATTGATAGGGTTTTCCATCTTTGTACACCAGCAATATAGCATTTGCTGACTGTCCACAGTTCACACTGTGTGTCTCCCTGAGTTAGTATCTACATGCCAGCAGCATCTACTCTGTAAGCCGCTGTTCTGAATGTAGAAGAAATGGATCCTCTTACATCATCCCACTCATCGATGGTCATGTGAGAACCATGGCAGAGCCTTCCTGATGTGAGATGCTTCATCTGAAAGTTGGAACCAACAGTGACCTCATGAGGCTGTCACAAGATACTTTTTCTTCCCGGATCTGCCACTCCACACACACCAGCACCAACAAGACACGCTGAACCACGAAGCTGCATGCACACTTTTCTTCTGTTGTTATCCCAACCCCAGGGTTCCCTGTATGGCTGCCGTAGCAGATCAGCTTGTCACCATTGATTTCCGGGTCTCCAGAAACCCACGTGGGTCTCAGGACTGGTGATATGAATTGGCCACCCTGAAAATAACTCTGCTAAATGTGAGCAGCTGAGGTCCAAAATTGCAATCAGATTTCCCCCCCCCCAAAAAAAAATCTGTTATGGTATCATAAGTGTGTGTGTGCGCGGAGAAAGTATATTTATATGTGCTTACGTGTGCAGATGAGTGTTTGTGAATGTCTCTGTGGGGATCCTTTGTAGCCTGTAACCTCATTTCCTTAGGCCTTTCCTTGTTCCCTTTCTCTGGGAGTCTCCCATGCAGGAGCCTGCGGACTCTCCCTGTCTCACAACCAGACAGTGAGGCCCCCAGTTTTTCTGGATTTTTTTTCTCCAAATGCTCATGTTCTTCCATATCTCTCAGAAGAGCTGTTTCCAATACATTCAGTTCTATTGATCAAAAAGAGCATTGGTAAGAGTGTGATTCTTTTTTTTTTTTTTTAATATATTTTGTTGATTTTTCACAGAGAGGAAGGGAGCTAGTAACATCGACGAGGGAGAAACATCGATCAGCTGCCTCCAGCACGCCCCCCCACTAGGGATGTGCCCGCAACCAAGGTATGTGCCCCTGACCGGAATTGAACCTGGGACCCTTCAGTCCACAGGCCAACGCTCTATCCACTGAGCCAAACCGGTCTTGGCAGAGTGTGATTCTTAACTTTTCTGCTGCTCAACCACCTTCACACTCTGCCTCCTGTCTCTATTTATTCTTGTTATAAACTAGAGGCCGGGTGCACAGATTCATGCACCAGTGGGTTCTCTCAGCCTGGCCTGCTCCCTCTTGTAATCCAGGACACCCGAGAAATGTAGCGGTGCATGGAGCAGCAAGCGGACAGAGAGGAGGCTGAGCTGGAGCCAGGCACCACACAGCACTCCTGCTCATCCCGGCCCGGCTGCAGGGGCGGGAGAGGCTTGCGCTGCCGCGACTGCTCTTGCCAGCCATGAGCCCAGCGTCTGGCTGAGCGAGCTCCAGCTGGGGGAGTGCACAGATCAGCTCCTGCCCCCCTGTGGTCAGTGCACACCACAGCTGCTGGTTGTCTGGTCACTTAGGTTTTTATATATGTAGATTATCTTCAGTTGAATTTCTTAACATCTATGCCATAGGGACAAGAAAAGGCAACAGGTTCTCTAAGGCAGTGGTTCTCAACCTTCCTAATGCCGCGACCCTTTAAGACAGCTCCTCATGTTGTGGTGAGCCCCAACCATAAAATTATTTCCGTTGCTACTTCATCACTGTCATTTTGCTACTGTTATGAACTGTAATGTAAATATCTGATAGGCAGGATGTATTTTCATTGTTACAAATTGAACATAATTAAAGCATAGTGATTAATCACAAAAACAACATGTAATTACATATTGTGAAATATTTATTTCTAATGACAAATAAATGAAATTTTGTCTTGAATCGTGGTGTAGCATGGGTAATAGTCTCAATATGACAACAGTAAACTACATGGCTACACTTTGCTACACCG